>NC_061169.1:36858502-36873502 GCF_022113875.1 Hydra vulgaris
ATAATAAGTATTTCTTAACTTTAATATGTAACAAACTAAACAAAAATTATATAAAAAAATTATAAAATAGATTGCTGTAAAGTATGTATGTTTTTGTATTAATAAAAAAGCACATTTTTCATTAAAACAAAAACATGTAGTTACATGTAACTACATGTACAATAGGGGCCATCCATAAAAGACGTCACCATTTTTTAGCCAATTTTTGATCCCCTTCCCCATCTTTTTTCACCAATTGTCATTTTTCCTTATACCAACCACCCTTGAAAAGGATATCATAAAATCCTGATCCCCCTCCTCCTATTTTAACCCCCAAAAAATTTATTTTATCTTGCAATGATGTTCGAATCTGCTGCTACATCTTCGAAAAATAAAATTAAAAATATTCTCAGACAATATCTTTATAAAAACACATCTTCGCATAGTTTTTTATGTTCATTAAACTAAAATAAAAAATCTATAAAGTGACGTCCCTAATTGGATGATGTCCTTTATCGATGGCCTCATAACATTTTCGTAGGGTAATATCTAATGTACCCTTATGGAGATGAAAACAGAAAAAAAAGAAGATAATCTTCTTTTTTTTTCCTGTTTTCATCTCCATAAGGCGCGTTTGTGGAGATAGGGGTGGTGATAATGGTGTGGGGATGTTTCTGTGGATGTTGAGGATGATAAAGAAGTTTTTGGATGATAAAGGTGTGGGGAGGATTCAGGTATGTTGAATACATTTAAAAAAAAAAATTTAATTGCAAATGACATAACTTTGTTATACCCTGACTATGTGTATAACTTATAAGTTATACAGTTATATGTTGAACGTTACTTTACTGACTGAGTATTGTATTGAGAATTTACATTAGATTTTCAATAGAATACGTAGTCAGTAAAATAACGCTCAATACTAGAATAAGTCGTATTCGTATGACGCCTCGTATGAATAATATAATATAGCTGCTTAAGCATATTTATTAAAATATGCTTGTTTCAATATTTTTCAGAAACATGTGCGTTCTTGTAAGCAAACCAAAAATAAACTTCTGTTCTGAAACATATATATAATTTTTTCATTTATAATACATGCATATAGATTTATGATACAGATTTTGCATGATACAAACTTCATTAAATAGTTTTCATGCACTTTTGAGAATCTCAGTATTAGTTGAACTACGCTCAAAAGCATCTGTAATTTAAGATAAGTTGAGACTTAACAATATGCTTTCATATGCTTTTTTTTTTCCAAATCTGAGCCTCCATATTCTTATAAGCGATATGCTTATAAAAAAAACATGTAGCGGGGTAGATTGGCCCATCAGACATGACCTTACAAAAACAGTTTCAAGTATACTGGGAACCAATTATAAACTTGAGTATAGGGTCTACCCTATACTAACTATTAGTATACCAAGTATACGATGAACTTAATGTACTGTATACTGTAAATGGTAATTTCTTCATTTTTTTATAAAAACCTCAAATTAAATTACATTAGTTATTTCAATTATTATGGCCAAAACTACTTGCATTTTGAATTCACACTGTTCCCATTCCATGTTTTGACTTGTTGAAGCTTCGGCTAAAACTTAAAGGCTTTTTTTACATTTGACTTGGTTTGGTTGGTTCCACACGGTATACTTTACTGTAAACCTAATTTTAAACTTTTAGTATAACGTATACTAATGATCTTTAAAAATATGAAATACAAGGTTCGTACACAACTTTTCATATGAAATTTTTTGACAAATAGGGATCGTCGATAAAGTATGTACGCTCGGAGGGAAGAGGAGGTCTTCAAATGGCAAGTGAGATGAGAGGGCAATGGGTCATTCATATAAAAAAGGAGACACTAAATTAACAAAAATATCTTAAATGTTAGATAAATAGGTTAAAAGCGAGGTTACTTTTAGGGAGGTGGAGGGTACTCAAAAAAGCGTATTGCATAATGCGGGGGGGGGGGATGGCGCGGGGGATGGACGAAAAAAAAGCGTTCGTACTTTATGGAAGACCCCTTATGTCACGATATAAATTTTGTAAAAACATTTTTTCATCTTATAAAAAGACATTTTCGGAATGCCAATTTAAATTACTTCAATAATAGCTGAATCAATACTTAAGAGTTTAATGTAAGGTAGTAGCAAGACAAAAAAAAAAAGCTAATAGGTCCTTTAGTGATAATAAGAGAAATTTTGAAAAATAGAGACGCCATTCAGGGGTTTTGTCCCAGGCGGTGTAAAACCCCTTAGCAACCCTGCCATTGCAAGCGCTATATTAGCCAATATCTCAATTTGCCTAGCGCCTGATGGCTGTTACAACTAATAAAAAAATATACTCAATAATCTGTTGCCATAAAATAGCTTAATGTTAGGCTGCACGCCATGCTCATCTTCGCTAACATATTTAGTTTAAACAAATGTAGTGGGTGGTTCCAGCATCGACCTAGCTTAATTAAGGGGCTTTTTGATGGCCTGCAGTTATATAACAGCGTTATTTTGCATGTTTTACTTTGAATCAAAAGCAACAAGTAAGACGCAATATTAGATGTCAAATTTTATCTAATATATTTATATGTAATATAATTATTTTTGTAAAATATAAAAATTTATAAGATAGAACTCACAGTCACAAATAATATCAAAAGAAGATATTGCATTTATGTATTAAAGTATACTTTTTATTATTATAAAAAGAAATAGTTTTGTATAATTAACTCATTCCAATACCATTTAATTGTCACTTTTATTAACAACAGTAAATATACTATGATATATTTTAGTTATAATGCCCTAACGGCTAGTACCTCAAAAAGACTATACATAATAATAATGCCGATATCAAATAAAGTATAAGCATTTCAATGTCAATATTCAAAGTATAATGACACAAACCATTTAAATAGGGCAGTTTTTACCAGTATCAAAGTAGCTGTATATATGTGCTTAATTTAAAAAATATCTGCCACTTATATGGTATAAACGTCAATGTCTATAGCAAAGACATAAACACTATAAAATTATAGGTATCACTATAAATAAAATAAAGTTAAAAATGAAATGTGTTATTTCAATAATAATTTGTAAAAATGTTACTTAAGCAAATCTTGGATGATTATCAGCAATAGTTACGTAAATTAAGCAATATCTAAAATTGTGTTGTTTTTGAAAATATTAGCAGATATAAAAATAACTATTCTTATATATTAAAATATCTATACTAAATAATAATAATTGATCTATTAAGTTAAATAACCCTCTAATCTTTCAATTAACTCTACTTTGTTTCCCCTAATACATTTACTGCGGAGTCTCAATTCATTCTTCGACTGTTTTAAAGAAAGTTCTCTTGGAATAATATTGACTATTTGATTTCGGGTGTGCAATGCTATGTGTTTTAAAAGTTTGTTTTCATCACTAAATCGTTCCAGTCAGCTAGTACTCTTGATTGGTAGTGTGATTGGTAAGGGATGTTTAAAAGGAACTGATAAAGGAGATAAAGTTTCTGACAAAATTAGATCTCATCAGTTCATGCCATTTATCTTGCTTGTCGTATAAAACTGAACGATTACTGTTATTTCTAAGTTACTGTTTAATAGATGAGTGTTTCGATTCTTTTTCTGCATAGATTAAACTCTATAGCCAACATGATATTTTGTAAATATTTCCAAAGCAAGATATGGTAAAACATATCCCAATGTCCATACCGTACTTTGACAGCTTTCTGGGAAAAATAATAAAAACAAACTAAAATATGTGCTGCAATATTTAGCAACTTCTACTGGATAATTTTCTGCTGTAACATAAAAATTCACATATTTTAGCTAATGCAACTCTTTTAAGTTTCTGGATATTAATTGTAAGCAACTTGCAAAGTGTCTACAAGACGAAAACTATATTGACCTAATGCAACAGCTTGAGCTCCAATTAGTCTTGTCTCTAATTTATTTATTCTCTTACTTTCATTTTGATAATATTTTCTAATATTGTTTGCAAGAAACTTTAACCTGCAGCCTAAATCATCTAATTCTTTAGGTAGGTTACTTAAACAACTTTAAAATTTTTCAAAAACTCCACGACGTACTAATTCTTTATAAATTAAATCAAGATCGTGTTGCCAATTATTTATTTCTAAATGAAGCGGTTCAGGGCGAATAAAATCAGCAAATTTCGCAATAAGCGATTCTCCAAGTTGCCGAATTCGATTATCTACCATAAAGTTCAATTTATTGTTATGTTTTGCATAATTGTAAGCATTTATAGTTTGCGTGTTCTCAAAGTTTTTCAGCATTGATAATTCCTTAATTCACGTATCCATGGTTGGTACTTGACATGTTGCCTCTGCACCTCCAATGGTTTTATTTCTTTGTGTTGATTCACACTTATGCACATTTGGAAAAGGTGAAGGATATGTTGCACTTGTAGGTAACACAATTGCAGCAAAACACAACTATGAAATATCGACTGATGAAACAAATTCAAAACTAGTTTTGATGTTAGTGATGTTGAGTTGACATTGCCTTCAATTAATTCCATTTCTTCAAACTGCTGCTTCCACAACAATTCGCATACTATATCTTTTTCACTGGCTGTTATTATATGTAGAGGATAATGAAACTCTCTACTGCGAATGCGTTTGCCGAAATTTCACATTGATAAAGTCTCAATTGTCAAGTTTTTTTCTTTAGACTCTGGAGTTCCATCATCAAAAAACTCAACAACAAAATGGGTAATGTTACCATTAAACCAAATAAGTTTTTCGTTTAGAGTTTTTAATTTCAAATTTAAATCAGTTATCATTGTCACTAATGCTGTCACTGTTCCACTATAACCTGGTATTTGATGGATTTCACAGATGTCTAATAATTTAACAAATTTTTCAACAGTTTTATTTGAAACATTTGACATATCCAATTCAAAGATTACCGTATTGAACTGAATTTACTGAACTTGAATCAACCGAAAATGTAGATTTTTGCACTTTGCATAACATGTTGTACTTACGCCGTGATAAATAGTTAACATATTTTAATGCAACTGCTTTGTTTATACCAGCTTTACTTTTGACATAACTATTTGAAATTTAGCCACATAAATTTTCAAGGAATTTTCCTCTTTTGTACTTTGTTGTAAAATGTTCCATCAATTTTATTGGTGATATGCTGCATAAAAGATCCCATGCACCATAAATAGTACCATCACTGCCACCATAAATAAAATCCATAATTTTCCGTGACTCGTCTCGTCTTCTATATTTTGTTGACATGTATCATTTATCATAAATTCTGTTGTAGGATTATTTAAACGTTTTGTTATCGAATATTGCTTTTGCTCAACCAGTAACTTTACTTTTACATATTAGGCGTTTAAAGCATTTAACTCTTTTTCAATATCTGCTAGCTCAAATAAGACAGCATCAACACTTTGTTCAATAGGTTCTTTCTTTTTTTTCGAGGGTCACAATATCATTATCTATTTGCTCTCTTTGTGATACTAAAAATCAATTTATTTGTACAATATGTACAAAAAACACACACAAACTGGATAAAAAAAACTATATGTAACTTTTATTAACAATGGTATTAATGAAATGATAATATAACTAACCTTTAGTTGCATTAATTTGAGAAAAGAATCTAATATTTATCAACAAACTGTTTGAATGTAATTGTTTCTGAACAGGCGAAGAGTTCCAAAATGATTGCATTACAGTGCATTTGGTATCTTATTTTGATACAAGGTTTGCCGATTTGGAGCAGTTTTTTCTTTTACCGCATCTTTAAAAATAAAGTATATCTATCAAACGAAACTATAATAGTTATATTTTAAATGACTTATAATTTATTTTACAATTTGTTTCCTTTTAATCTATACTGACGCTTCAAATTCTTTGTGTCAAACTATAATACGTTCGCATATTTTATACTGATTTTTTTTATTTGTGTTGAATAATGAAGTACCTTTTAAATGTTAAATTTCCAGCCATCAATGAAGATAGATGACAACCCTCTTTTATTAAATTATGTGTTACAATCTGTACCACGTTTTTCAATGTCTTGACAGACGTTGCCACAATTTTACAATTTTTGTACCATCAACAATAAAAAATTAATGATAACTATTACAACGGACGATGACTTTATATAAAAAAAGTCCCCGTATTTTTTGTTGCGTATTTAAATATTTAATAACATAATCAATCAATCAATAATTACTTAAAATATATGCTCAATAAATTCAATATTTACTAATAGTATAACAACTAATAAAACGTAAACATAAATAAACTTTATATTACAAACGTTAGAGTATAACAAGTTAGAGAGAAGAGTATAGATATCAAAGAGTTAGAGTATTTAATAAATACCTTAAATAACTTTTATAAAAGAAAAAAATTAATTATACTTTTAATAAGTATTTAAAAAATACTTATTAAATAGACTTATTATTAATTAGTATATTTATTGAATAATTTATTAAATTTCAAATTTACTTTGTATTTCAATTTAAAAGAAATTAAATTCCAATTTCTATATTATTTTTAACAAGTAGATTTTATAAAAAAAAGAATGTCTTATGTTTAAACTTTATTTTCTATTTAACAAAATAAATGTAAATAATGCATTTATAGGCCTATTTTAATGTTAAAAATTGTAATTTTTTGGAATCTTTCCAAAAAAGTTATTATTGACGGATGTTTTGAACCAAGTTTTGATAAACTTTTGTATTTCTTAAAAAACAGTGGGAAAAAATCGATCAAAAATAACTGCTGTGGCAGTTGACTTTGTTTTTAAATATTTTATATTTAATTTGTTTTACTTGAGATGATTTTGAAAAATCTTTAGTAATTCAAGGTGAATTGAAGCTTAAAGTCTTTTCACAAATCGGAAAGTTAGCATCATAAATAAAATGAAATATTTAAAAAAAAAAATTCGTGAATAATGTTTTGGATTGCTACTAAAGTCTATTTGCTTCCAATGCAATAATTGTTCGTTAAACTGTTCTTGAACATTAGCGTGGTCAAAAAAAGTTTTTTATAATTTTTTTTGGTTGTGCTTAACATTTTTTTTAGAGCTTGATTGAGTTGCTAATAAGGATTGCGATTTCCCGGACTTTTTCCATTCCGGGATAGCGGGAATTATTTACTTGTTCCCGGGATCCCGGGAAAGTACATTTATTACATTACAGTACATTTTACATAATAAAATACAAATATATATATTTTTTTATTTTTCTTTTCACTTTGTTTTTAAAATTATTTTTGTGATTTAAAGTGACCTTTTCGAAAAACCAGTGCAGTCTAGATGCCTGTCTGACAATCTAGTTCTAAACTTTGTAAAAAATAAGCATGTTGAGCTAAACACTTGTTCAGCTTCAACACTGGAAGGTCGAATAGTTAAAAGTACATTGTAAAGCATATCTAAATTGTATGATCTTTCGTTAGTTGCTTCAAGCAAATTGAATTCTTGACGCATAGTTGATTTATTACAACTGACTACAAAGTTGTCTTTTTTCCTCAAAAATTTGTCTAATCTTTCAGCCATAGATTCAGATGACTTTTCTAAATTTACATTATAGGAGATAATGATAAGTTTAACTATTGTTAAACTTATCATTATCTCCTACTTTTGGTATATTTTTAATTATGGGGAAAAGTCTACCAGTTATGTCAATAGCTATATTTATCATCTCTGTTTTAAGATAGTAAGTTGTTATACATATCACTTTTTAAAGATTGTGGATTATGTAAAAACCTTAATAAACCAACAAGATCACTTTTCCTTCTTTGACCTATCCTTTCAACTAGAGCATTCTTCTGATTATTTGATAAATAGCTACTTTGAGCATCAAGTTCTGTAATAATAAATTTTAATGTGTCGTCAGCTGTTAATAATGTTGCTTTACTTCTACAAATCATTTCAGAACCTAAAACAATCAGCTCAAGACTTTTTGCTAAACTTTTAACTACTTTAAGCTCATTATCAGAGTATGGCTGGGCTGGCTTGGTTTAGTTCAGAAACAAATCTTTTACGCTGGTTACTAACAATACAAGACTCTACTGAACGACATAAACAGCACAGACTTATACATTACACCTATACACCCTTATGCACATACAGCCTGTTTACATCGTTTGCATGCTTTTGGTTCTTCAGGGTTGCCACTATAATTTTCAAAGTTTTTCCCTGAGTTTTCCCTGAGTAAAGAACATTTTTCCCTGAATAAAGAACATTTTCCCCTGAGTTGAACTCTATAAATTCCCTGAGTTTTCCCTAAGTTTTCCCTGATTTTTCTAAATTCTTTCCTGTTTGTAATAATAAAATATATTTGTTTTTTTTTACTGTCTTTCTGAATATCTTTACTCAATATATATACATTTGCAAATACCCCCGAGAGTATAATAAACAGTATAAACGGTTATGTACAATATAATATATACGACGCGCCCACAACATTCCTTCTGACGCAACACGTTAATAGTTTATATATAATACAAGTGTAAATATATATTTACACTAATTATAACACCCCTTGATCTCTAGATCACAAAGTCCGCATACTTATTCGGAAACTTCCGCACACGCGTCGACCTTCTGAGATTCAGGTTGTTCGCGGTGGGTTCTTCCGGTTCTCTCGTAGACAAGTCAGCTACAATGGGAGCTGGACGGACGTCCGACATGTGTCTCGGCAATCCATTGATTTCTACCGAAACTCCTCGTCCTTCATCTGAGACTCTTCCTCTATTCTATTCGCTAGTACATTTTGAATCAGGTGGTTTTACAAATACTTCTTGTCCTTGGGTGTGGTTGTGGAGAACTTCCTCGTTAGTTTTGGCAAAAATTGTATGTGGTTTCCACTCATAAGTAAATATAGCTTCGTAGGGAAACGATGCTTTCTCGCCATTTTTTCTGGGAGCCACGTTATACCAATATACCATTTTTAACGGATCTTTGCCACTTCTTGCTGTCATGCGCTTGATTGTGCGATGGTGACGTTCAACAATTCCATTTCCAGATAGCCTGTAAGTGCAACGAAACAGAATGGACACTCCCCATTCTGCGCATAATTCACCAATGAGTTTTGAGCAAAAGGTCTTGCTGTTGTCAAGAAGAACTTGCCACGGAGGTCCTCTTTCTCGAAATATTTCTTCTACATGGAAACACACTGTTGCTTTTTTCTCGTTTTGTAGCTTCCTCCAAATTGCAAACTTGCTCCTTTTGCCACAGTCGATGATAGACAAATAAATCTCTGATTTATAGTGGGTAACGTCAATAGCTAAACGGTACCAGCTCTTTCTATCTTTAAGATTTCCTTTAGGAACTTTGGGTATGTTGTCGCGTTTCCAACGCACTTGGTTGTTTTGTTTGTACACTCGCAACCCAAGCACACGCCCACCGACAAGTTTTTCTGGCAGCTTAGAATCCAAGCTATATTTTTTCAAGAGTTCTTGAACTCTACAACTCTACTTGACACTACGTTATTATTGACAATGATGTCATCAATAAATGAATCCGTCCCAGACTCGACAACTTTGTTTAAGGATAATACCTTTTTTAAGGTTTTTGTCATTATTCTGGGCGCCACATTTAAACCAAAACCCAATCTTGTTAGAAAATATCGCTGCCCTTCATATTCCACAACTTGATATTTTCATAATGCTTCGTCGACACGAATCTGTTGGTACGCTTTTTTTAAATCGATTATCTCAAGATTTTCTCCTAACTTTCTCCAGTTGCGAATTCTGGACTGCAAACATCGCCATCTGCAGTATTACTGGATACAAATTGATTCAGCTCCCGGTAGTCCATCACCGGACGTACTTTTAATTTGTTTCGTTGAATTACTGCCACCAACGGAATGATGCCATTACATTTGTAGTTCCTAAAGGTGACGTGACAACATACCCAAAGTTCCTAAAGGAAATCTTGAAGTTGAAAAGAGCTGGTACCGTTTAGCTATTGACGTTACCCACTATGAATTACATTGTAATTTGCCAAGTAGCATTTGATATTCGGGAATAATGTTGGCAACCAGGCATTCCAAATCGATGGTGGTATCATTTAAAGAAAGATTAACAACAGTCTGGTATTGTACTTTAATTTCCAATCATCATAACAACCTTTTCGCTTGCATGTTTGACATTTTTTGGGTTTACAATATCCCGACTTAAAATTGAGCATCCAGTATCTAACAATGCTTTTATTTTTCTTCCATTGACATATACGCGGAGAGTTGGCGGTTTTAAATTTTGTGGGAAGCCGCTCCACAAAAACGGTTGGCTTCCCTCCCACGTTTTTTGAGTTCGCACACCTTTTATAGCAGTACTAGGCCAGGTGATTGTCCATTCCACACACAAAGCGCCTCTTCTTCTCAATCTCTTTGCTGCAATTTTGACTGATATGTCAATCCTCACCGCAACGGTAGCACGTTATGATCTTTTTTCCGCGTCCTTTAGGAACCTGTTTTGAACTAATGGCAATTGGATTCACGCAACTGACAAGACACGATTCTTTGCGACGTAAAATTACCAAACTTCTGGATTTTTCAGCAATCTCGCACAGCGACATTGTTGATATTGAGCATGCAGTTTGCAGCTGTTTTCTTGCTTCGTTAGGTAACCCAAGAATAAATGCGCACCTTATCCACTCTTCGCTTACGTGAGATGATATTAGCTTGCTCAGTCTTGTTAATTCTGCGAGATATACGTCAACGGACTCATTCTCTTTAAGACGGCGATTTACAAACTCTTCGTATGCTGTTAGCGGAGAAGCAGAGAAGGCAGTAGTCAGTGCAGTTTTCACTTCATTGTAGTCTTCTTTTATCTCATCACTTAGGCCTTGATAAACGGCAAACGCCCTACCAGAAAAAAATAAAGGGGAACACCACATGCAGCTCGTCAACTTTTTGAAGTTTTGCTACCAGTTCCAATTTCTGTATCCATTCTGAATATTCACCCGAACCATTGTTTTGTGAAACCAAATCCGCAAACTTTATAACGATACTCATTGCCGAAATACCTTGTAATAATAAAATATATTTGTTTTTTTTTACTGTCTTTCTGAATATCTTTACTCAATATATATACATTTGCAAATACCCCCGAGAGTATAATAAACAGTATAAACGTTATGTAAAATATAATACCGACTTTACGAAATCAAAACGCCTACTGCAACGAGAACGTAAAAACTATGATTTTACAAGTCGTCGTTGTCATAGCCGTTTTAATTAAAATATCGTTACGAAAATTACTATGAAAACGTCACTTTATGTAATTTTGTATAGTTCTGTATATTTTTCTGTATGATTTTTTTTTGAACAAAAATCCTTAATGTTTTGAAGTAAAAATCTCATTCGGTGCAACGATACAACAAAGAAATGAAGTTGAAAACCTTTATTTTTTAAATAAATATGATAAAATTATCCCAGGTTCGTAACCAGTTACTTATTTTTAATTCTGATAACACAATAAACGATGAAGAGCTGTTATTACTTTACGACGTTAATAAATCTAATAACTTAAATTTGTCTTACCAAAGTTATCCAAGATTTAATTTAGACAACATGTCAGTGGATGAAGCTAAAAGCGAATTTCGTTTTTTATCAAAAGATATTTACGAAATGATTGATCTTCTTAACATTCCCGAGAAGATAACGTGTTATAATGGCATCACCATTTCAGCTGACGAAGCCTTTTGTATTTTTTTAAAACGTTTTGCTTACCCCTGCAGTTATCAAGATATAATTCCACGATTTTCAAGACCAGTACCACAATTATGTATGATTTCAAACTATATTATGAATTTATTGTTTGCACAATGGGGCCATTTACTTACCAACTTAAATCAGGGATGGTTAGATACTCAGCATCTAGAAATGTTTGCCGCTGCTATTCATGCTAAAGGAGCTCCTCTTACAAACTGCTGGGGGTTTATTGATAGAACTTTAAGACCAATAAGTCGTCCTAGAGAGCACCAAAGAATACTTTACAATGGACATTAAAGGTGTCACGGAATAAAGTTCCAATCACTAGTTGCACCCAATGGCTTAATTGCCAATCTATATGGTCCTGTGGAAGGGAAAAAACATGATAGTGGTATGCTTGCCGAATTAAATTTACTAAATAAATTAGCAGTTTGTTCTTTTAATAGCAATAGAGAACCTTTGTGTGTTTATGGAGACCCTGCATACCCCCATAGAGTTAATTTACAATGTGGGTTTAAAGGAGCTAACATATTTGGAACAAAAATATGAGTAAAGTTCGTGTTGCTGTTGAGTGGGTATTTGGAGATATTGTTCACTATTTTAAATTTTTAGACTTTAAAAAGAATCTTAAAGTGGGACTTAGTCCAGTTTCTAAAATGTATTTGGTTTGTGCATTAATGCAGAATGCACGTGTTTGCCTATATGGTTCAACAACATATTTTGATTGCCAACCACCATCGCTTTCAGACTACTTTAAATAATTTTTTCATGAAATATAAAAAAGTGTACACAAATAACTTTTTTTTTTATCTGGTAAAAATTTGCTTAAAATTTCTAAAAAGATGCTTGCTGTTGCATCATAGCCTGCATCATGTTATTTTGTTGCTGCTTCAAAGTATTTTGCTGCTGCAGAATGTGTTGCGTTGTGTTTGCTTGTGCTTCAACTTCTCTTTTTTTAATTTCCAGTTCTTTTCTAATATTTACTTCTATTTCATTCTTCTCTTTTAAATAAGCAATAGTTTCATTGCTATTATTTTTTGACTTTTTTAAGAGTTCTTGTCCTTTGTTTCGCTTTTCAGTTTCATTATGTGTCTCTAACGACCTTTTACGCATTTCTATTGCTTGAACATTATCCACATCAATCTTTCCATTATTATGCTCTAATTGCTCTTTAAAAATACTTTCAGATTGCTGAAATCTCTCATAGACATCAGCAATAGCCACATCATAATCTGTCAAGTCTCATGTAATTCCACTTGCATTTTTTTCTTTTGTATCTTTTTTTTTAAACTTTTCAATCAAAAGGTTAATGTGATCACGAGTTGATCTACCAGTAACTTTAAAATAAGGTTCTGGTAATCCATTAAGAGAGTTGGATATTTTATCCCATGAATCTCCTTTTTCTTTTGAACCACGTTTAAACTGCCATGGCTCGAAGGTCAAAACCTCCATTAATAATGTGTAATCATGCAGCTGAGTCTATTGCATTGAACTAAAAAATAAAACATTTTATAGTTAAATTGTTATTTTAATAAACATATCAATTAAATTATTAAAAATCATTACATATACAATATAAATCACAGATTTGTATGACAGTCAGATTTTACATATAGTTATATTACCTTGCTGAAGATGTTGTAATTGATCCACATGAAGATTCCATAACAAAGATAAACTGCGCTATAAGAGCATTAGAGCACACACACATATGTAAAGTTAGTAATTCAGATTTAAAATAAAAATAATTTGCCGACTTAACGATATAAATTTAAAAACCACAAAAACTTTGTGACGTTATCATAACTATCTCACGTTTTCACTGCAACGCTTAAACTTGAATTTTTACGTCCGGCCTAGAACTTTAAAACGCGACTAGGGTATTACCCTGAGCTCACGCATGCGCATTATCAACATTTTGTCCTCAGAAGTTGCGGTTGCAGTTGGCGTTTAGATTTCGTAAAGTCGGTAATATATACGACGCGCCCACAACATTCCTTCTGACGCAACAGGTTAATAGTTTATATATAATACAATTATTTACACTAATTACACTGTTCATCAACAAGATTATTAATTTTCTTAATTAAACACAATCTTTATATTTGACAAACTAAAACTTTTACAAAAACATCTTGCAAACTTATTTTTATATGTATTAGCAAAATATTTTTGAAAAAATAATTATTATACAAAATTTCAAAAAAAAAATATTTTCCCTGAGTTTTCCCTAAATTTCATAAAAATTTTGAAAAATCCCTGAGTTTTCCAAGTTTTCCCTGGGATTCATGCTTTTTCCAGGTTTTCCAGGTTGAGTGGCAACCCTGTTCTTTTATAGATAAACTCTTTGTTTGAAGTCATCCTTATTTATATAATATTTTCATTTAATAGATAATATGTGTTTGAAATGTTGATATAGATTTTTATGTTATCTATAAGTGTTTATCATGTGTGATTTAAGCCAATCTTCATTTGCTTCTGCCCAAACAGCTGCACAAACACAACAAAAGTCTTTATCAGTGTTATTTTTTAGAATAAAACTTGAAGAACTTGGGTGATCAGAATCAGCTGAAAAATAAGTATTTTTTGATTTGGTTTTAACTGATTTATTGTGATCCTTTTTTGACTTCTGTTTAACACTGACCACATTTTTTATTGCAGCCTTTTTAGCAGGAGGCTCTTTTATTAACTTAACATTACCTGGTGATGTAATAAGAGCAATGTGGCGTTTTGAATGAGTAGGTTTCCTTTTTTTTTCAGGAGAAGGTTTAATAGTCCTTAAAATAGATAAATTTTGGTCTCCCTGGTGAATTGTTGCTTTATTAAAAACCTCTGCTTTTTTATATTCGAAATCTTTTACTGGGTTTCTTAGGGGATGCAAACCACAATGGTAAAACGCATTAACAATCAATCCTCTTTTTGTAAGTATATTTGGCCATATTTTGTTAAAAATAATGTGAAAGTTGCAACGAGGCAAAGAAATATCATCATTTTCAGCTAAGTAATTAGACAAGGCTTCAGATCACATATGTTTAACTACTTTATTAACATGTGTGTCAAGTGGTTGAAGGCGATGTGTACTATGAGGTGGAATGCATATTATTTCAATATCCATCTTTATCGCTAATTCAATCGCTTCAATAGTCACATGACTTTTGTGGCCATCCAAAAATAACAATACTTTTTTCCCATTCACTTTTGTACAAAACTCATTAAAATGATGTAAATAAGCAATAAAAATCTCTTGATCAATATATCCACTTTGACTACAATCACCCAAAGGAAATTTAGATGCATCTGGAAT
>NC_061169.1:36876002-36903502 GCF_022113875.1 Hydra vulgaris
TACAACTTTTTGTTTTTTACCAGATTTATCTTTTGCAGCACGATATTTGCAGGATATCATTTTGTTTCCATGTATATGTTTTTGTATATGGAATGCTATTTGATGTTGTCAGGTCATATAACTTGATACCAAACCGTGCTCTTTTTATTTTCATGTACTCACGAAAATGGAGTCTACCTTAACACTAGGGACTCAATAACACTAGGGACTCGTCGACACACTAGGGACTCGTCGACACTCAAATACTATCCCGGATTATACACCTTTCTGCAACGATCTCTGACCATGTTCAAGAAAGGTCTAACCTTACTCAGTTGGTCTCGAGCAGAATTATTACAATCATTGTTAGGGTCATTGTTGTTGTTAAAATGAAAGAACATGAGAATGATTTTAAATTGGTCTCGAGAATATTGGAGAATCATCGTTTTGGAGAATATTGGTGTATAAAGATCATCTGTCGACCAGTACATATTTAAATTAGGCTTGTGAACAATACCCATCAATATCACTATTCATAAAAAGGTTTTCAACTCAACAACTGATATGGATTCCAATTCTTTATATAAGAATTTGTTGCTTTGTCTGAATTATCTCTCAAAAAATCTCTTGTATAACAGTTAGTTTCCCTTACAATTGATTCAAGAATAGTATTTGTCAGGTAGAGATCAAAAAAGTTAAGAGTGTTATCTAATTTTACTCTAGCGTTTAAACCTTGCGATGATATAAACTCAAATGCTTTATCTTCATTTTCTTTGTTATCAACTTCTACATATTCCCATGTCAGATGTAAATCAGGTCGGTTGGCGAAACTGACTTGTTGACGCGCTTGGCCACTTTAAGGGCTATCATGGTTGCCACAAACAAGCCCATCACTACAAGTAGAAACAGGGACCTGTTTCCTATTAGTAGATGTACAGGTAGATTTACCACTACTATTTTGGATCATGGGTTGGTCAGGAACGAGTTAAACAGAACAACCTCCACGTGTACCCACAGTATGTGTGTTTTTTCCACCACGAGTTTTAAGACGTTTCTGCAGAGGTTGCAAAGCTACTGTCAACGAATAAGAGCGTTCATTTTCAATTTTTGACTCAATATTAGTTACTATAACACTGCTGCTATCAGTTTCTATTTTAATGCTGACATTAATGTCTTTATTAGATATTAGAAAACTTTGTCCTTGTATTTTTTCCAATTTTTCATTATTCTCTAGAAAAAAATCTACAAAATCTTCCTCTTCATATTCTATAATGTTCTCAGAGTCATTTCATAACAATTAGGATCTTTATCACTTTCTGCATCACTACTATTAAGTAAAATATCTAAAATCTCGTTCATATCTGTATAGTTATTTTTTTTGTCAGAAATTTTTTACACAAACTTTGAATTGCAAACGATCTAGAAATGAAATTAACATGCGATTTGAAGTAGAATCCGCTAAATTCTACAGCTAATATGATTCCGGTTTACTAAACATCATATCCCGAGTAAAGAGTTTGTAAATTTAGGAAACATTGAAGACACGCTAGGCGGGTCGGTCGTCATATAGAAACCGTTTTCTTGACCTGCCGGGCGGGTCAGTCGTCACGAAAGGAGTATTTTCCGCCTTTCCATCTTTAGACAAAAGAACATGTTCTTCAAACTTTGTAATTACCAACCACTCTAAAACACTTTTCCTCTGGTTGCACGTTTTTTCTCAACTTTCATAGTTAATAATGCCATTGTTTTAAGAAAATTCTGTAACAACTTATAACCTGTATTAAATATACTAATAACCTATATATAAAACTAATAATTGTATGGTTGAAATAAATTTTTTAAACAATATATAATAAATTTGTAATGTCATTAAAGTAAAGTGTGAAATTTCTCATGCTTTAGACTAGATTTATTTTTAATGAATAAAAAAACTTTTTAAAGATTGCCTCGGATGATGAATGTTTATTACTGTGATGGTATTTGTGAAAAATTTGCCGAGTTTCATTGAGTCTTGCAAAAAGAGTTAATGAATACATTAAATACCCAACTAATCTACACGTTTTAAATAAGAGTAGATTAAATTTTTATAATGTGGCAGAATTTCCAAGATTACCTGGAATAATAGACGGCACGCACATTTGCATACAGATGATCAAATCATTCAATTGATTGAATGATTTGATCATCTATTGACATATTCGTGCTCACGTACTACGTGAGCACGAATATGTCAATAGATAATCAAATCATTCAATCAATGTCCAAGTGATGTGTGATTATAACAAGTGGTGTGTGATTATAACAAGTGGTGTGTGATTATAACAAGTGGTGTGTGATTATAACAAGTGGTGTGTGATTATAACAAAAAGTTCATTTGATATTGTTGCAAAATAGCCTTGTAGCACACATGATGCAAGAATTTGAAGAGAATCAAAATTTGGTAATAATTGAGTATTGATGGCAATCTTAAAGGTTTAGAATTTTAAGAACAATAAATTATTCTAATGTTTGCTATGTTATAAGTTATAAAATTTTTTTCATATTGTAACGTGTTTTAATTAATTTCTAAAATGTACGCAGCAGTCATTTAAAAAGTTGCGATTTCCCAATTAAACAGTTTTATTGTCTGTTGGGATCGCGACGCTTAGATGCGCTGAAAAAAAGAGCACGAAAACTAGTTAACGGAATACACTAACGGAGAAACTTCAACTGAAAAAATTATTGGATAAATGGAGTCTAAACATAAGGATTAAAATACAATTTACTTTGCTCCGTTTTATAACCGGCCGTTAAAAGTTTTTTCTTAACGGACACTCAAATTCTCTGTAAGTTTAACGGAGAGTTGTGAATACGGCTGCTGGTAAAAAGATGTTCATTTCTATTACAAGTTGTTTAAAGACATAAATTGCTTTTTGTGGCAGCTTTGGTAAAGCCAATTTAACGCGGTTCACAGCACGCGCTTATGACGAACTTGAATGATAGACGGGTTTTCCATTTGGCTAGAAGAAGAAGAACGAGGAATATAAATGATACCTTAAGCTTTTTGAAGATCTCTGTGTTTACGCTGTCGTCATTTAGCAAGCTCTTTATTTTTCAATTCTTGCTCTGGCGTTGATTGTTGGCAACAAATATATTACTTCGTTCGTTTTCTATTTCTTTTAATTCAGTTTATATTCTTTTTCTATAATTTTTACAAACTTTTTTGTGCGGTTTGGGCATAACTTTAATATTTATATGTTTCCTGCATTTCTATATAGAATATGTCAAATAAGTTATATTTTAAATTAGTTTATAACCTTAAAATACACAGTTATATCAATTGTTTAAATTAAAAAACTAAACTAAACGGATTATAAACTCTTTATAATACGTTTTTTAATTAAGATTTTTTGAATTAAGTCTTCTTCCTTGACGCATTTTAACATCTATACAAAGCATTTAAACATCGAAACATCCGTTACGTCGCGGTCGTGACAAAAAAGAAAATGTATTTTACTATTTTTTTGTAAAGTATGTTATAAATATTGTTACAATACAAATTATCCAAGTATGATTACCAAATATTGCGCAATGGAGCCAAGGAAAGAGAAGAAAAAAATATTTATCTATACTTACTCGGAGACTTTAATTTAAACTTTATAAATTTAAACACTATTAATCACGTGAAAAGTTTTATAAATACTCTTTCTCAATTTAATACTTCCTTAATGATTAACAAGCCGGCACGTGTAACTCGAAAAACATCACTTATTATAGATAATACTATCACTTGACAATCAACAGTGGTATAATAATAACGGATATGACTATTTTCCTGTTGTTTTTTTGGCAGCAAATACTAAATGCTGTATAAAATAAAAAACCATAACAGTATACATAAAGCATGTAAACAAAAACTCGATTGCGATCTTTAGAGAGCTTTTTATGAAATCAATTGGAATTATTGAATGATTGCAATGACACATCTAGCGCACACAGTTTTTTTATCAGCGTCTTTACAAGGCAATATGATAAAGCTTTTCCTAAAATTCAGAAAATTATGAAATCTAAAAGTGTGCACGATCCGTGGATAACTTAAGGTCTTTTAAAATTATCAAAAAAAAAAACTATTCAAAAAAATGTTAAAAAACAAAAACTATGAAAACGAAACTAAATATAAAAAATACAAAAATTATTTCGAAAAAATAAAAAAGCAATCTAGATCTGATCTACTACAGAAATCATTTGGAAACGCTAAAAAAACTTGGACTATAATAAAAGAAATTACAGGGAAAACAAAAATTACATCTAGCAACCTCCCTAATCTACTGAAAACTGATAAAGGTGAAGTTTTTAATAAAAAAAAAGTTGCTGAGAGACTGAAAAAATTTTTTATAAACGTTGGGGAAAATTTAGCCAATAAAATATCTCCAAGTAGCAAAACATTCCAGTCTTTTTTGGAAAAGTTCGATTTTATAATGAACATTTCTGAACTTTCCATTGAAGAACTTATTTCAGGTTTTGACATGCTACAGACAAATAAAAGTGCAGGTCTTGATTTGATGAAATTAATGCATATGTTTTGAAAAGTGTCTTTGATATTATCAAATTGCCTATTTTCATTATTTTTAATCTTTCATTGAAAAACAGGGACTTTCCTGATCAATTAAAACTTGTAAAAATAATCCCAACTTATAAAAACGGCGGCGATTCTTTAGAATGAAACTACAGATCCATCTCAATTCTTTGCTGTTTTTCAAAGGTTCTCGAATGTATTATGTATAATAGAATATATAACTTCATTGATAAAAACAATATTTTATATTCTAATCAGTTTGGGTTAATGGGTGCAATGATGAATTTGGCTAGCAATATCTTAAAAGGACTTGATGACATTAATTATACACTTGAAATTTTTGAGGATTTATCAAAGACATTCGACACTTTCGATCACGAAATCCTCCTCTATATATTAAAAAATTATGGAATTCAAAATTCTAATATAAAATGGCTTCAGTCTTATCTACAAAATCGTAAACAATGTGTGACGTATGATTTAACTTGAACGCAGTTAGAAGTTATTAGTTGTGGTGTCCCTCAGGGCTCAATACTTGGTCCTCTGCTGTATCTCTTATATATTAATGATATCCACTTATCCTGTAAACTCCTTATTTTTGTTCTTATTGCTGATGATACTAATATTTTTTTTCGTGGTCTAATTTAAAATTTGTTTTTTCTACTGAAAACACAGAGATAATAAATCTCAATGACTGGTTGATAAAACTAAATACATTCTGTTCACAAAACCTTTAAAAACTGATAACATACCCCTGAAATTTTCTGATTTATTTATAAACAACATTAAAGTAAAAAGAGTTCATTAAATGAAAATCCTTGGTATAATATTTGATGATCATTTAAATTGGAAAATTTATATCCAATTAGTGGAAAACAACATTTCAAAAGCTCTTGGGATCCTTTTTAAAACGAAGCACCTTTTAAATATATTGTGCTTAAAAAGCTTGTATTTTTCATTATATTCAAAGCCTTATTAGTTATTGCAACATAGCGTGGGCAAGTAGTTATTCATCTTGTTTAAAAAAAAATTATAGAAAAAAAAGCAAGTGAGCCGGGTAATTTTATATGCAGGTAGATATGCATGCGCCTAGCCTTTACTTAAAAAAACGTTTCTAAATATTTATGAACTAAATATCTATCAAAGTCTGATATTTATGTTTAAAATTCATAACAATATGCTTCCGACATATTTTCAGCCTCATTTCACTTTAATTAATCGCAAATACTCTACAAGACATTCCATTAGCAATTTTTTTATCCCTAAAACACCCCTTAAAAAATCAGACTTCTCAATTACATGTCGAGGACCACGTTTGTGGAACTATATCATGAAAACGACATGAAAAACATAAATTTAATTGAACTATTTAAGGGAGCAGTTAAACGATATTTATTAGATTTAAATAATAAAAACATTCTTTTTTTTTTTAAAAAAACTGTTATATATTAATTTGTTAACACATATACATGCATGTTATAACTTATGTATATTTTATGAACTGTAATATGTTATTAAATGTTATATGTATAAATTAATTATTATATGTATAAAACTTGTAATATGAACAAAACTTGTAATATGTCTAAAACTTTATATAACTTATATTTTAGGAACTTAATACGTAAAACTTTATTGATATTATCACTAACATAGGAGCAGGGTGATAAGACGGACTGTCTTCTACTTGCTCCTGTCAGAATATAAAGATTTTATTTTTAATTTTTACAAAAACCATATTAAAATGATTGTTTATTGACGAAATATATATATGTATATATGTAAGAGGATACAGCAAGATATATTCCTTATATAATTCAGTACGAGAGGCAAAGGAGAAAAAAACTGAAGATTTTTTATGTGAAGATTCCTCTGTTGAGGAAAATCTATTTCTGACTTGTTTGGTACTATCTGCAGTTGCTACATTTGAAATTCTACAAGTTAATAAAAAGCCTTCAGAGAACTACCTGGTAAAAGTGTATAAATAGTTTGTTTACACAAACTACTAATATACTTTCACTAGGTAGTTCGCAACAAAAACGTTCCTCTTAGTATGATTTCTGAAGATGCACAGAAAAGCAGAAACAAAGATGTCAAAAACTTCAGAGAACATTTTACACTTTAAGTTTCTAAAAAAAAAAAAACATTGATTTAATGAGAAAACGTCTGTGTAGCTCAGATTCAATGATCAGCTGCGAAGCAGAAAAAAAGTAGAATTGCTTCTTCCCAAAAAAGTTAATTTTTTACTTGTAGAAACTTGTAACTTGTATGAACTTGTTTTGTTTATATGATTTCACAGTTCAAAACATTTTTATCTTATTATATGGGATCCTAGTCAAATGTTTTTTAACCTTAAAAAACAATATAGTTACAATAGCGCAAATTAAATTTATTTGTTGTTAAAGACTTTCAGACGTTGTGCAAACTCCAAATTTCAGTTTATTTGTGCTAATGTGATTGGAGCCTGGGAACAAAAACACCCCAAAATGTTATTCACACAAGAGTGAGGGGAATTGATTAATTAATGAATTTGTTAATTATATTTTACTAAATTTGACTGCATTGGCATTATTTTAAATTTCATGGAATAACATTACAGATTTTGAAAGTTATGGCTAAAAAATTTTAAACCCTTCCCAAAGTGAGGGGGTTGTAAATTTTATATGGTCATAACTTTTTATCTCTGAAATATTGTTCCGTCAAATTTAAAACCTGCTATTTTAGTTAAATTTAATATGAAGTTGTAACAAAAATTAAATCATTGACTCATTGTCCTGACTTTTCGGGTAATGGGAATAACGTTTTGAGGTATTTTAGATCAAAGCTCAGTTTAGAGTAGTCAAAACCTAATTTTGATGTCAGAAATGGATCCTCTGACGCCAAAAACATATGATTAGATGTATAATATAATTATATTTAGACGTTTGCTATTTTTGCTAACTATTATTACATTCTAACCCACTACTAGACCCTTCATATACTCCAATAAAATCTTCATTCCCTTCATAGCAGCTGAAAACACTTTTTTTTAAATAAAATCTCATTAAATCCATGTGTTTTTTTAGAAACTTAAAGTGTGAAATGTTCTCTGAAGTTTTTCACAACTTTTTAAACTCAAGCTAAAAGTTTAACAAATGTACAAAAATGTTTTAAATTTTTCAATAAAGCTGTAAAATAATATTTTTTTTTAATTTATATTAATACATTTATAAAATTATCTTTTGAAAAGTTTTATAAAATTTTCACTAATATAAAGTTTTTGCTACAAATTTTATATAAATTGATAATCTTTATAAAACCTTCAGTTCGATAATCGAAGTGTATATTTCAAACTTTTTTTTTTTTTTTGCTTCTTGTCTATCATTCATCCGAACACGATTAGTACGGATCTTTATAATGCCTTATAAATCATTTAGTTTTGTCCGCGGAAAATAATTTAATATGAATGTTCAAATTAAATCAAATTTTAACTTAATTTGAACATAGTGCGCCAATAAAAACACTTGTAAAATTTGAACCACTAAATGTAATTTGATAAAAATGCAAATATAGCCAATAGTCACTCAAACCTCTGGACAAAATTTCCGCCTGATTGGATGACTGGCGTAGGATTTATTGCAGTTTTGGTTGAAGTTTTGTCAGTTTTTTGCTACTTATACCTCAAAGCGTTATTAATTACTTTAAAGTTCGGTCACTATTTTTAAAATAACGGTTACATGAGTGTTCTACTATGTAATACCAACAATTTTTGTTATAATTTTTTTATCGGTACATGTATTTTCATTTTATAGACCAAAAGAGTGATTTTTTTCTTAAAGCGTGATTTAAATAGTGTTACACTAATAGTGTCGACACGGCCTTCAAAGTGGAGGGGGTCAACCCCTCAATTTCTAGAATAAAATCCATAATTTCAAAAATAATTGCCAATTTCTAATACAAAAGGTCCTCGCAAAAAAAAAGTAGAGAAGTACATGACCCCATAGCCTCCCCGGCGTTGACGGGAATGTATGCTTCGCTTGAATATACCAACATTTCCTAAGGTATAAACCAACATTTCCTAAGGTATAAACTGCTGCCAAAAAAAAAGCTAAAAAAAAGTGCAAAACCTGGTCAAAGGACTACCAGTAAGTAAAACAAAAAAAAAAGTAGATCCCCAAAAGTATTTTGTATTGATCTCCTTAAATACATTTACTTTTAAAATGAAGTGAAAACTATTTAAACCCTATTTTTTACATTGTATTACCATCAAAGTATCTAATCACATTTTAAGAAATGCTTTTTTGATTTTCTCTACCGAAAAGATTATTAATAAATAGCTCAATGTACTCTTTTAATACAAACACTCTATAATACAACTTTTAAAGATGGTGAAAATATTCATTATACGCCGTAAAATATGAATTTTAGCAGCCTACTTTCTATTAACTCAAATGATTTTCTTTAAAGATGCTTACTGTTCAGATCAATTATGCAGCGCAACGATCTTTTATTTGTACTCTGAATGATTATTATTTCGTTTATACCTCAACCAATGTTAATAAAAATCTTGATGAGAAGTTTCGACAGTTTGTTCACTATAAGACCCCAAGGGGGATCCTTTGTGACTGATGAAATCCTTGATGTGGTAGAAGACGGCGTGAATTTTGGGTGTTGCGCTTGCACCAGTTATCATTAGGTAATACTTTTTGAAATTTTCAATTTTTTCAGCGAAATCCGGCTGAAGGATGTATCCAAAACAAGCATTGACAACTAAATTGAAGCTTTTAAATGCTTCAATTATGCACACAATATTGGGAACCATGTTTGTCTCAGCAAGTTGCTGCAGCATATCCACATTTTTAAGAAGCTTCCTGCATTCGTTTCTTTCAAACTGGCCCCGTGATACGGGCTCAGTTGAATGTGGAGGGCGGCTGGCCAGTTAACAGCTTCTATCCAAGCAGCTTTTAGGAGCTTGAAAAGATGGTTGACAACTCCTAAGAGGAGACGCAATTCCATAGGTGGAATGATTTTCAAAATCAGAACATTGACAGGCCCGCAGATGATTGGCTTTCGAATGACATTGCGAAACAGCTTTGCATTAGCAACACCCCCGCCAGATTGTTGAAGAGACTCAAGGCTTAAATTAATTGAGCCCAGTGTTCGCAAGTTTCCAGATTTGGCAAGACAATTAGATTTGACGTCACACCAGGTGAAAGGGTGTGTACTTGAATGAGTTTGAGACCACAAATTTTATTTGCAACTATCATATCACAAGCCAAAATAAGTTTAACTACATTTGCATTAACCAGTGACCAGATTTGTTCAATATTGGAGTGTATTTCTGGCAAATTTTCTGAAACCCCAACAATAATTTGTGTCTTGACTCCAGTGCACAGTGGGAAATCACATGGCCAAAAATCAAAAAAGTGACTTAGTTCAATCATTATGTCTGATGGTGGGTTTTGTTACTAATACCCTCACTAAGAATTTTCCAATTTATGAAATCTAAATGTGTTAGGCTCAACAGTAGTGGCTTCTTGAAGTTAGGTTTTTAATGAATTTTCGATAAAAACTCTTAAGATGCTGGATTTCAGTAACTACTTTTTTTTTAATATATAGATCATTGAAAAATTGAGAATATACACATGATTGGAAAGGTTACAGTGAAGACTGTTAAAAACAAAAAAAATTTATTACAAAAACACTAAATTTTAACTTTGATGAAAAATTGAAAAATTGTTCCAATTTGTACATATTTTGATATTTTTTAGTTTATAGTGTCTATTAACTACCCTGAGAAGTGTAGCTGCGATCATCCGCGATCTTGAGCGTTAAATACTTTTGAAAAATTGATGTTTTTTTTTAAACAAATAAAAAACTTCTTTAAATAAATAATTTTTTTTTTATTCATTCCAAAAAGTAAAAAAAAAACTATTTAAAGGCATGAAAGACCAAAGTAAATTTGTTTTTGTGTTGTTATTGAAAGGAAAAAAATTATTTTTTATTTTAATTTCGTGAGTTTATGGTTTTAAAATACATAATTAATAAAATAATACATAATTCTAAAGTACATTTTTAATGTCCCTCTAATCAACCAAAAACCACATGAATTTCTAAATGTTGTTAAAAACTTTCTGTTTACTCTGTAAGTTTATTGTTGTGAACTAAAATAATGGAGAAAATCAATTTAATGTTTTTATAATTTTATATTATGTTTTCAGGTTTCGAAAAATACTATTGAAAATGTAAATAATGGGTTTAATTACATTGTTAATAGGATTCAAGTCAGAGAAGACAAAACTAATGTATTAAGAAAGAGATTTAAGTTAACTCTTGCAAAGTATGTTGCACTATGGCATGCATCATATCAAAAAAAAAAGAATGGTATGATTCAAGTTTGGCTTAGTTCTAATTAGTATGATTCAAGTTTGGCTTAATTAGTTTTTTAAAACAATTGATTTAGTTGAATCACCAAGTAATCAAGAGACCTTAATAAATCAATCAGCAAAAGAGGTTGACCAACAAAAAGGCCTGATGAATCAAGTTCTCGAACCAAAACACGATTAATCGCAAATATATCATTTGATTCAAAAACGGAATCCGTCAAAATATTGTTAGTGACACAAAGAACAGCATTTAATAAACGTGACTGTATTTAAGTCAAATTGCTTAGTGTCGTTACAAAGAAAGTGTTACGAATCGTTATTGCTTTACTCTCAGCTAACCATATTGCAAGAGAAAATGAAGTCTGAAGAAGCTTTTGCATATTTCTTCGATAACAAACTTTCAAGAAGTATTTATGAAAATACCCATAAAGAACCACCATGCAGATTTCTATCTTGTCGAGTAACTTCTAAAATAAAAAACGAGTGCTCACCTTTAAAAACATCCTTTGAAGTTACTGAAACAAAGGCCAAGATTAAACTACAGAATCTAACGTATCACACATCCAAGTGGCTTGCGAAACTACAGGAAAAGATAACTTTAAATCATTGGATTGTAAATATGATCATAAATTTCAGAAAATAAAAGATTATTCGATGAAAGTTGAAACCTGTCAACGAATTTAAGTTTTGTGTAAGATAGCAGCAAAAATCTTTTTTTGGATTCACTGCCCTCATATTTAGGTGCGATAGGATATTACTTTTTGGGGTATTTTTTATTTCGGGCTACAATCAACACAATTTTTTTGCAAATCATTATACTTTGATTTAAGCATGAACATTTATTACGGCGTTACGGCAAGTAAAGATGGCGGATTAACTGAGCATCAGTTTACTTTTCTTTAATCCGTAGTTATCAAAGCAATCACCAAAGAAAAACGAATAAAGAACATAATCAAAATATTCAGTTGTTGAAAGTTGTTTGAAAGTTAATTTTTTCTGGTTGTTGTATCTTTTTCTGGTTGTAAAGTTGTTCAATATATTCAGTTGTTAAAAGTTGTTGTTTTCTGATTGTTGCTGTTTTCTGGTGACTTTTCTGAAAAAAAAAATTAATCGTGATAAAGTAGAAGAAGAAATAATGGAAATTACATTGAAAAATATTGAGAAATTAATTACAAACAAATTCGAAGAACAAAAAATGAGTATTTTAAAAGAAACGGAGCGCCTGTTAAAAGATCAAGAAAAAAATTTTACTGGTATAATTAGTGCAAATTTCAAAATACTCACTAATCGATTAGGTAAAATTGAAAAAGAAGGAGACATTAACAAATCAAAAGTCTGGAGCGTAGAAAACGATTTACGCGATTTTAAAGAAAGTCTTAACTTTCAAGAGAGAAGCATCGCGGAAAAATAAAATCAGATCACGAAGCGTTATGAAAAAGAAATAAACTACTTAAATAAAAAGACACTAGATTTAGAGAACCGGTCTCGAAGGAATAATTTAAGAATAGACGGAATATATGAAAAACCAAATGAAAATTTGGCCGAGTGCGAAAATGCAGTTAAGGAAATGTTCAAAAAACAACTTAAAATTAACTATGATTTTATCATAGAAAGAGCTCATAGAGTTGGCCACCCTAAAGAAGACAAGAAACCAAGAACTATTGTCCTTAAATTATCAAAACTCTCAAGACAAAACAAAAATACTCAGCGCTACAAAATATTTGCGAAGAACAGGGATATATGTCAATGAGGATTTCGCAAAAGAAACAATCGAAAGCCGAAAAAAGTTGTGGGAAGAGGACAAAAAACTGCGACTTGAAGGTAAGTATGCAGTTATAATGCATGATAAAATTTTTTCTAGAGAATTTCGGAAGTAAATGCGTTCGTTCTTAAAAAGAACTCCTTTTCAATTTATTATAACTAATCGTGGCTTTAATAAGTGACTTAGAAACTCCTGCCTTTAATTTTTTTGAAACGAAATTTTTTTCTTTACACGAAAACTCCGACCCAGATATTAATTACTTTCACGATACAAAAATCGGATGTTCTTACTATTATCCAAATGAATTGAATAGAATTCTATTTAAGAATGTTACTAAAGAAAGCAACGATCAAATTAGAATTCTTCACGTAAATATCAGAAGCATTAATTGTAATTTTGAAAAAAACCAAAATTTACTTGAGGAAACTAAATACTTTTTTAATGTTATTTGCTTAACTGAAACTTGGGCTACCTCAAACGACATTAATAAAAATTTTAATTTTTATATTTCTCAGTTTGAAATGATTTCTCTTGAAAGGCAAATAAGTAAGGGCAGTGGTGGAGTTCTAATTTACGTTCATGAAAATATTAGGCATTGTTGTAGAAATGATCACAAATAACTTTTAATTATGGTAAGACCAGATGCATAACAATATAAAACTTTTTTTGAAGCTATTGCAAGGTTGTGTATTAATTTGAAGCACTTTACTAATGCTTTTTTTATGACGGAAAAAAAACGGAAATGTTCGATAAAATAGTCAGTTTTAGATATTTATTTTATGGAGACATAGTAGTTAGAGTGTTAGTATTTTTTATTAATTTACTTAAATTGTGTCAATTCACAATGTAAATGAAAGATTTTTTTTTAAGTTTATTAGGTTTAAGCCATTACTCAGCATGAAGAAAAATATTAGTAAAAAAATTTTTTTTTTATTAGTAACACATTATTTATGGTACAAGAACAAAAATGTTCCACATAACTCCACGCTTATGTTAGTGTTTTTGAGTACTGTCAGCAATATACTATTTAATGGAATAAAATTTACCTGCTCCAATTTGCTCCAATCTAAAATAGAGCTTTTATGATTTACTTGCTAAATATTATAATCAGCGAGTATATGATAAAAGGTTGGAGCAAATTGAAGAAAGTAAATTTTATTTAATTATTTTAAATATAAGCTCTTTTAAAAAAACAGGTATCAGCGTTACTTAATATTTTTAGTTTGTATATATATATATATATATATATATATATATATATATATATATATATATATATATATATATATATATATATATATATATATATATATATATATATATATATATATATATATATATATATATATATATATATATATATATATATATATATATATATATGTATATATATGTATATATATATATATGTATACATATATGTATATATATATATATATATATATATATATATATATATATATATATATATATATATATATATATATATATTTATATGTACAAATATTTTAAATTGTATTCTACAAAATAGAGTGCTCAATGTTCTTAAAAAAGCATAGCTATAATAAATTAGTAGAAAATCACTTATTAAATTTTTTTCATTTTGATGAGTCTTTATTGATGAAACACAGTGTAAAATATAAAAAAATTTGATTAGTAATTTTTTACTAATTTATATATACATATGGATTTTCAAAATACTTGTAGCTATTAAGTTATAATGTAAATGACAATAAGATTGTTAAACTATTGATAACTTTTTGTGTGTTATGTAATAGATAATATATAAAAATGAAAAGAATTGATCTTCTTCAAAAAATTAAAGGACTAGGTTTCAATAAAGTTAATTTGCTGGAATCTTTGTTTAAAGAAGTTTTAAATGTTTATAATCTTCATGAAGATGACTTCAATAAATCAGAGCTTACCAACTTAAAGAATAAGTTGTCTGTTTTTAAAGCAAAAGTGGGAAATAAGTTAGAAAAGCATAATAGAAACTATGACAGATTGATTTTAAAAGAGGGTGTTTGGCTACAGGTAAAGAAACAATAATATTTCTTAATAAATTTTTTTTATGCACTCATTTTATTTAATTAAGTTTCTATTTACAGGAGGAGTTTTTTCCAGATCTTGTTAAAAGAATTAAATCTAAAGAAGGTCCAGGTAGAAAAAATAAAGTTTGGGAAAATCTTGGTGAAAGAAGCAAAAGAGCTAAAATTGCCCATTTGGCTGAAAACAATCATGAAGCATTGGCTTAAGCTTCTTTAAAAAGTGCTGCAACTGAATCCAACATTAATAAAAACAATTTTATCTTTATAGTAAAGAAGGCTTTCGACGCAGATAAAGCAAATGAAATTAGAAAAAACATGTCTATGCATGAACCTGTTAAAATGAAAGTTGAAGATGCTCTCAGCCTAAAAATTCAATGTGATCTGTCCGATGAACAATATCAGATAATCAGAAATAGCTCCCTATTACAAAATGCAAACATCTATCCGTCTCTTCATAAAATTTTAACTGAAAAAAAGAAATGCTATCCTGATAATATGATTTTTTCAGAAACATCTGCAGTTTGCTCCCTTCAATCTCTTTTTAATCACACACTGTGTAGAGTCTTGAGTCTAAATAGTTGCAACAAAATATTTTCTGAATTATTGGTTAAAGATATCAATCAACATGGAATTATGCATTTCAAAGGTGGTATTGATGGAGCGTCTAGCCAGAGTCTGTATAAACAAAAATATTTAGATACAACTCTAGATGAAGTTATTAAAAATGAAGAGAGTATTTTCCAAACATCTATTGTGCCTCTTAAACTGACTGTTAATGATACAGTAATCTGGTACAACAAAAAACCATCTAGTACACATTTCTGCAGACCAGTATGTTTGCAGTACAAGAAGGAAACAAATGTGCTAATTAAAGAAGAAGAAGAAGAACGATTACGGATTGAAATTCAGAAACTTGAACCATTTGTAGTAAGTTTAGAATCAAAACCGACTGAGTCATCTATGATGACAGCAATTATAAAGTATAATTTGGATTTGACTATGTTTGATGGTAAGGTTATTAATGCACTGACAAGTACTACCTCTTCTCAAAACTGTAATGTATGTTCAGCAAAGCCAACAGAGATGAATGACATTAAATTGATTAGATCTAAACCTGTCAATAAAGAAGCTTTATTTTTTGGCCTTTCACCTCTTCACTGTTGGATAAGATGCATTGAGTACATTCTTCACCTTGGATATAAATTGAAAATTAGGTCATTTTATGCTAAAACATCTGAGCAGAAAGAATCAGTTAAAGAAAGAAAAACATTTATTCAAAAGAAGTTTAGGGAAGAACTAAGTCTTATTGTTGACATGCCAAAACAAGGTTTTGGAAACACTAATGATGGTAATACTGCCAGAGGAGCCTTTGAGGAATCAATTACCTTCTCTGAGATAACTGGTGTAGATGTTGACATCATTTCTAGACTTGAAACAATTTTAAAAGCAGTTTGTTCAGGATATGATTTAGATCCAAGCTCTTTTCAAAGTTATTGCAATGATACAACAGATAAATTTCTTTCTGAATATAATTGGTATGTTATTCCTCCAAGCGTTCACAAACTTTTAGAACATGGTTTACAGATTGCCAATGCATTAGAACTTCCCATTGGAGTTTATTCAGAAGAATCACTAGAGGCTCTTAACAAAGAGATTAGAAATACAAGATTAAACCATTCATGCAAAATTTCAAGGATAAATGTTATGAAAAACCAATTTAACTATCTTATGATAAGGAGTGATCCAGTTATATCGAGCATTCAATTCACTAACCATAGATGTGAAAATGGGAAATTGCTCCCAATAGAAGTTCTTTCTCTTCTTAAACAGTCGTGATTTTTTTGAGAATTTTATTTTTTATAGATAAATTTGCATCAAAAATTTAAATTTAGAATAGTTATAATAGTAATTTTCAAAGTATATTCTAATTCTCAGAGTATAACTATTATATGCTCTTTGTTGATGTCTGAATTTTTTTTTAATTATCATTCTTTCAATCATTGTTTTTATCAAAAGAGGAGGGTAATAATTGATGAAATAAATTTGAAATAATTAAAAATAAATTATTTTATGAACTAAAATTTGAAATAGTTATAATAGTAATGCTCAATGAATTTTATTGTATTCTTTTTGTTGAGGAATGAATTTTTTTATTTATTTTTTTTAAAGTTCTTTCAATCATTGTTTTTAACAAAAGGGGAGGGGCCCGGTAATAATTATGACAAATTTGGATGGTAGTGTACCGAGTGATCACGCCTGATTACAAGTTGGAGAGAGTTAAAAAAAGATTTAAAAATAAATTATGTATTTATGCAAACTATTACTTGATTCGAAGTTAAATTAAAAAAAAAAATCTGCAAATTTTTTTATCAAATTTCTTACGTACGTATTTTTTAGATACGCGCACGTTTTGCTGGTTGTTGCGCGTAAAAATAATTTAAAAATACGTAATTGATCTTTTGACTAAAAAAATAATAACTATTTCTTTATTTCTTAATACATATTAACATGCGATGGTTATATAATTTTTGCCGTTTTTTCTTCAATTTGAGTCACTGTACGATGGAGATATATTAACAATTGAGATTATTAATGAACGAACAAAAAACATTTTAATTAGCTGTTGTTATCGACCCCCAGATGGCGTGAGCGAGAACTTGAGCTTGTTTTTACAGCAAAAAGTTATTGCGAAAGGTAACAACGAAAAAAAAAAACTTTTTAATTGGCGACTTTAATATGAATTGTTTTGACTACAATGACGATAACAAAGTTAGAAACTTTTATGATGCAATTTTTGAATCTGGAGCAATTCCTTTAATAAATCGTCCAACAAGAATAACAAAAAATTCAGCAACTTTGCTGGATAATATTAATTCTACAGACTTGTTCAACAGTGATATAAAATTTGGCATCCTAAAAACAGATATTTCTGACCACTTTCCTATTTTTCTAACCATAAATACTGACCAACCGCCTAAACAAAAATTAAATAAAGTTATGAAAAAACGTTTTTTTAAACCATCAAGTATTGAGTTTTTCAAAAAACAACTCTCATTACTACATTGGAAACACTTAAATTTTAATGAAAACGCAAACAACCTTTATGAAAAGTTCTTTGAAACATTCACCTCTGTTTACGAATCTAATTTCCCAATTGTTACAATTACATTAAAAACAAAACACTTTAATAATCCCTGGATTAAATAATTCAAAAAGCACTTGGCTAGTATTGAAAGAAATTACTGGAAAACAAAAAACATGTTCAAGCTCTTTGCCACAAATACTTAAAGTTGATAACAATAGCTTGTATGAACCACAAATAATAGCTCATAAATTCAATAAATATTTCACAGAAATTGGATTAACTCTGTCAAGTAAAAGACCTAAAACCCAAACCTCATTTTATGATTTTTTGATACCTATTGATAAAATATTTTCTCTGAAGAATTATCTGCCGAACTATCATTTGATGAGTTTGAAAAAGCTTTCAAATCTTTGAAAAAAAAAATAAAGCACCTGGTGCAGCTGAAATAAACGGAAAAATTGTTATAGATTGCAACGAACAATTAAAAAATATTCTTTTTAAAATTTTCAAAGCATCTATCCATCAAGGTATTTTTCCTGAACGTTTAAAACTTGCCAGGGTTACCCCTATCCATAAAGTAGGCGACAAATCCAATATCAGTAATTATCGTCCGTTCTTTCCATATTTTCTAAAATTTTAGAAAGAATTATCTTCAATAGGGTATGCAATTATTTTAATTACAACAACTTACTTCATAACAATCAGTATGGTTTCAGAAAAGGGAGTTCAACTGAACATGCCATTATTCAATTTATACATAACATCTCTGAATCTTTTGAAAAATCCCAATATACACAAGGTGTTTTTATTGACCAATCAAAAGCTTTTGATACGGTCGATCATCACATTTTAATCCAAAAAATTAAACATTATGGTTTAAACAATAGAATCTTAAAATGGTTTGAAAGCTATTTAACAAATCGAAAACAACTTGTTTATAGTAATAATGGTCAGCAAAGTGAACCCCTGAGCATAACCTGTGGTGTTTCACAAGATTCTATTCTCGAACCACTGCAATATGTAAACGACTTAAACAAAGCTTCCAAATTGAAAAGTATAATGTTCGCTGATGATACTAATCTTTTCTTATCCCATACTGATATTTATGAACTCTTTTCAACTACAAACAAAGTTGTTTGTAGTTGAAAAGAGTTCATAAATATCAGTATGGGATAAGAGTTATTCAAACGTTTCAATAACTCTTATCCCATACTGATATTTGATAGACTATTGTCTGTATGGAATTACCTTAATATTAAACAAGAAGGAATGGACATACGTTTGAATCAGAGCTTCATACAAAGATCTCAATGATAAGCGACTTCAAGAAATGTTGGCATTTGTTGACAGTGTTAAAGAAATGCCAGGAGGAAAAAGCTGGAAACGCAATAAATCATTTACAAGCAAAACTAAAAAAGCTTTGTCAAGTACACTATAGGGAGTTGTATATTTAGTCAGAAAAAACTAAATGACATTTCTAATTGATTTAAAGCTAATAAATTAACTTCAAATATTAACAAAACAAAATAGATTATTTTTCACTCCTGCGCAAAAAAACGTTTTTTACCAAGTAATATGCCTCAAATTTACATTGATGAAACGATAATAAAAAGAGATACTGTTATAAAATTCTTAGGTGTTTACCTTGATAAGAATATTACTTGGAGAAAACATATTGATATAAGCACAAAAATTTCCAAAAATATTGGCATTTTATACAAACCCGAAATTATCAAAACAAAAAAAACTTAACCCAAATCTATTATTCATTTATACATAACTATATAAATTATGCAATCATCGCCGGGGGAAGTACGGATAAAAGTAAATTACAACATCTTTATCGCCGTCAGAAATATGCAATCCGTGTAGTTAATTATGCGGATCGCTTTTCACATTCAAAATAATTTTTTGATTATATGAAGGTTCTAGATGTTTATAAACTAAACATATTTAATGTCTTATGTTTTACTTTTATATGGAAAAACGATTTATCTTTATTTGTTTTTAACGACCTTTTTTCTGTAAAACCAATAAATAAATACACATTAATAGTTTTTTAAATGAACCTTTTTGTAGAACTAAGTTCAATCAATTTTGTATTGCATATCGTGCACCCCATCTTTGGAATAAAATATTATTACCAAATTTTAATCCTTCTATTACTCTTCCTATTTTTAAAATTAAGTTAAAAAAATTCATTTTCTCTATGGACAACATTCTAAAATTCTATTAAAAATGTATGTGAAATGTATTTGTTAAATCTTCAACTTATTATATATTAGAATGTGCTGTATTTTGCATAATGTAAACACGTTAAATTTTCTATATATATATATATATACATATATATATATATATATATATATATATATATATATATATATATATATATATATATATATATATATATATATATATATATATATATATATATATATATATATATATATATATATATATATATATATATATATATACATATATATATATATATATATATATATATATATATATATATATATATATATATATATATATATATGTTATAAATAAATATTTTTACTTTTTAAGGTTCCGATAATAAGATCCTTATGATCTTCTTTCGAAAACCTAGTTTTATATTGTTAGTACGACTTAAATGTGTTACGACTTATGTTTATATATTACGACTTATAAATTTTGTAACACGACTAACATTGCAAACTGAAGGTAAAAAAAAAAAAAAAAAAACATAGCAAGTGTGGAGCCGAAGAAAATCATCAATTATTTAAACAATGTCTAAAAGTATCACATATAAAAAATCTAATTGGTGAGCCAGTACTTAAGTGGATTTCCCAGCCCCCTTGATGCTCCTATAAACAAGTTAAACACAAAAATAAAAATTATTATGTTAAGTCTCTATTTTACTCAAATAAGGCTTAATATCCACATAAACACAACGATTATTTTTTTGGCCACCTATTTCAATGGAATGTTCCCACAGTGCAGTGTATTTACGAGTCCTTTGAGTGAGAGATTGTTGTTGGTGCGGTGAGCTGGTTTCATACCTTAACGCAGTATTAACAATGCTTAGGCAAAACTTGAGAAAACCTTTGCCACCATCAATTCCGAGCTTAACAAAATAACCACCAGAAAATTTGCGGAACTGAATAACATGATTCACTAGACTTGATAAATCATTACAGTGAGCAACAACATAAACTGTACAAGAATCTTTTTTTTCGTCTGTGATTTTTAATTCGTTGCAGGTAAAGAAATCGCTCAATTGTTGACCTAGTCTTACAAAATTCATGTAGAGATTTTGCTCAACCATCTTGCTGCTTGATGTTTTGTTTACAGTTCTAAAAAGTTTCTTTCACCTGTTGTTTACCCGTATTTATTTGCATATTTACAAGAGCTACAGTGGTCAATTTCAGAGCACTTGATGGTGTCTGCGCACTACTTTGACCTAAAACCAAAACATACATATTTTATAGTTACAATAAAATTTGTTTAGTAAGTTTGTGTAAAACTTTCTAATTATTCGTTTTTAAAGAAATTAGAAACTTGTCAAAAATATACTTCTTGAAATCTAACTAGTGTTATTTCTTTATTTCAATATATATGCTAAAATTATTTAAGTTCAAATATTTACCAGGGATAACTGTAAGTGAAGGCCCGTTGGATGTTTTAACCAGTAGAATAATTCCTTACGGAGATAATTCTTTATTGAAAATAACTCGAGATGCGATTTGTTTGGATGATTTGACATCTTTTTCTGCTAAAGATTGAATGTTTTCCCTTGACATTATTTGAGAGCGTTGGTGATGCAAACCTTTTCCTAAAAGGATGAGGCATTTGCTGCAACGCACCTTTGGTTTTTTCGCAATAGTGGTTTGCTCTATAAGAGGATGTTTTTCTTCCAGCTTTGAACAACCAATTCGTTATATTAGGCAGCAACACATCATGCCTCTTGTTTCAGGTCTTACTTGTATTGACTTGAAATCAAACAAAAGAGGGAGTGCAACTTCTTTCCCCTCTTGTTTCCTGCGCAAAGTAATTCTACACGATTCGCAGAATCCTTTTGGTACCCGAGTATCACTGATATCGATCTTGGTCTTGTACAATTGGCATAGTCGATCTGCTTGAAAAGTAGTAAGGTGTCTTAAACATTTTTTCAGACAGAGAAAGCACACAAACTTTCGATTTTCATTATGATTCCTTGCTTGATTTGGCATCGTGGCAATTCACTAAATTTGACTTCACTAAATCAAACTCTGTCTTTTACAAAATTTGACCTAAATTTATATTTGATAACAATCCACTTAACATAGTCACACATAGTATTAATTAAAAACTATTAAAATAAAGGAAATATTTACTTGATTTAATTGAAGTAATATTAAATTACAAGGAAATAATTCTTCAATAGTTCTTTCTTTACCAGCAAACAATTGTTTAAACTATTTACTTAAGGATATTACATAATGATAATTGTCACACTTATTAAACTAATGATACTTGTCACAATGGTTGTTTTATTTCAAAACAACCCTTCAACCTAATTAGTTATTCAGGTAGAAGAATTTTCCTCCGACTGGCCCTCCAAACTTTGTATTAGTCAGATATTTTAGTTAACTTATCCTTATTTTTAAAGTCAATTATCTTTGTCAATATAAAAAATATTTAGTTTTTTCACAGTTTTTCTGTTTTAAAATAAATAAATATTTTTATTTTCTATATAGGTACCCCTAGAAATCCTTCTTAACCAATTTTTAGAATTTTTTTTGCATTCTGGCAGTAGTTATATACCTTAGGAAATGTTGGTATATTCATGCTATGCATACATGGCCGTCAAGGGAGTCATGGCCTGCCCTTTTTGTTTTGCAAAGAACTTTTATTTTAGAAATATAAGCAATTGTTTTAGAAATTATGGATTTTATCTTAGAATTTGTGGGGTTGACCCCCTCCACTCAGAAGGCCGTGTCAATGCCATTGGCGTAAGCCAATTCAAATCACGCTTTAAGTAGCAAATAACTTTTTTGGTCTATAAAATGAAAACTGTACATGTACCGATAAAATAGTTATAACAAAAATTGTTGGTATTACATAGTAATATTGTAATAACATAGTTAATGAGTAACACTCATGTAACCGTTATTAAGTATTTTTATTGGCGCACTATGAAGTCAAAATTTGATTAAATTTGAACATTCAAATTAAATTATTTTCCGCGGACAAAATAAAATGATTTCAAAACTTGCATTACAAATGTTAGTGTACCCTTGATGGGTACGCTAACATTCCGTATAAGTGGCGTTCTTGGGACAGCTAGGAAGGCATTATAAGGATCCGTGCTAACCGTGCGAACATCGATTAAATGAAACTTTTGTTTAAACAACTTCAATAAATTTCTTTCTATAAAATTAACGAAATCAACGGAAATTAACAAAAAAATATAGGTCCGTTAAAAAATTTTAACAAAAATTTCCTTTATTACCGTCTGTTAAATTTTTTTAACGTAACGGACGTTAATGGTAACGGACAAAAACGGACGGGTTTACCGAACGGAAAAATCAAACGTCCTTGCTTAGTTGAAACAGTTACATTTAAGATTGTGATTAAGAAATAAACTAAGAGAAATTTGTACGCAAATAATCGTCGAAAATAACCACCACTCAATAATATTCACCGAAAATAAAAACACTTTCTGAAAAAACTATTGCTATATTTGTTTTATAACTGTATCTTTACAACTTGTTCCTTTTTTCTCTCTCTTTCTCGAAAATAAAAATACATACTCAAAAAATTATTGCTTTTTTGCAAAACATCTACTAAAAATACATTTGGAATATATATATACATATATATATATATATATATATTTTTTTTTTTTTTTATATATATATATATATATATGTATATATATATTTGGAATATATATATACATATATATATATATATAAAAATTTTGTAATAAAGAATTCTCTCTAAAATTTTTGAAAAGACCGAGAGAACAGAAATAGGACAGTAATTACCGATATTCAACAATTCTCCTCCTTTAAATATTGGTGTAATTTTCGCTATTTTCAACTGATCAGGATATATTCCTTGATCAATTGAACATTTAAATACTTTATTTAGAAATCTTTTATCATCGTGACCTATTGCTTTATTTGACTTCAGCATTTTAAATGCTTTATCAAATTCATCAAAGGATAATTTAAAAGAATCTAGACAAGACACTAAAGGAAAATTAAGAGTTTCATTTGTTTTTGGTTCCACTCGAATATTTTTTGATAAACTTTGTCCAACTGATATGAAATATGTGTTCATTTTATCAGCTATTAATCTCGGGTCAAAAAATATCATCATTAATTTTAAGAGCATTGGGTAACGAGTTTGATTTTGATTTCTTACTGCCTGTAATTTCCCATGTGTGTTTTAAATTTTGCTTATGTTTTTCAAGTAATTTTATGTAGTAATTTTTTTTTTACATTTTTCTTTGGATTTCAAACTTTTTAACATAAGTCTTGCAAATTGTTTTACTTTCGAATGATTTTGTTTTTAAATATATTATATACATTTTTTGCTTGATTCTAGAACATTTTTTGAAATCTTTTGTAATCCATGGAGATATTATATCTTTCGTTTTTTTAAATAATTTATATTTCGGAAAATTAGTATCATATACTTCTAAAAATATTTTAAAAAACTTATTATAGACAAAATTATCGTCGTTAGAGTCGTTAATGTGATTCCAATGAAGAAAAGATAATTGTTCATTGAATGCTGTACAATTTGATTAAGTAACAAACCGTTTAATAAGTAGTTTATTTTGATGGGCTGGTTTTACGATATTTATGTTTATAGAAAAAAAAATTGGAAAGTGATCTGATACATCACTTTTTACAATACCTTTTTTTATTGATAAGTTAAAAGTATCTGTAGTAAATATATTGTCTAATAAAGAAGCTGATGATGATATTCTGGTAGGCTTGTTTATTAAAGATATCGCTCCAGTTTCGAAAATATAATTATAAAATTTTTTAATGTTGCTGTTAGTGTGGTAATTGTAGCAATTAAAATTAAAATCACCAATTATGTAGTTTGGTTTCTTTTCATGTATACCTTTATATATAATGTATAGTTATATTATTTATCAAAAATGCATTAAAATTTTCTATTACGCCAGATGGAGGGTGATAACAGCAAGTTAAAATTATATTTTTAGAAGTTTTGGTTAAAATTTCAATAGTCAAAACCTCTTTATCGTCATCAAAAACACTTAAACCAGGCCTATTAATGAACCGCACAGATTCATTAATGTAAAAAAGCACACCACCACCTTGCTTTTTAGTTTTATCCGCTAAAGAGATTACATTAAAACCTGGAAGGTGAAGATTTGAATTTTTTACATCTTCAGAGCTACATCAAGTCTCTGTGATGCATATTATGCTAAAAGTATGTATAGTCTTCTTTAAGTTAATATAAAAATTTTCAACCTTTTTTTTAAGGCTTCTGATATTAAAATGAATAACATTAAATAAATACCTTTGAAGAAAATCTTTTATTTCATTTATATAAAAGTATGAGCAGTTATGAAGAGCACCTGCTTCGCTAAAATAATTTATGTCTGGATCGGAATAATTTATGTCTGGATCGAAATCATTACCAAGTATAAAATCATTAGTTTGAAAAAAGTAAAATGAACTTCATTCAAGATTATCTGTTTGGTTTGAATCTATTTTTAGATTTCAATAGTTTTAAAATAAAAAATGAAAATTAAATACGCTTAAAATCGCGTGTGATTAGTTTATTATAAACAACTTTAGCATACTTTCCATTGATTCGTAGCTCTTTTGCTTCTGTAAATAACTTTCGTCTTATTTCCATTGTATGTGCACTGAAATCTTCGTTGACAAACAATTTTTTATTCAAGATTATCGCCTTGACAAACTTTTCCAAAATCGCACTTTTGTCTTTATAGCTTAAAAATTTAAGTACAATAGTTCTGTTTTTTTTTTATTTTTTCACCTAAATTTTTTACTTTAACCCTATGAGCTCTCTCGATTTTAATATTATCAATTACTCCTAGTTTATATATAAGAAAGTCTTTTACCTTACTTTCAGTGTCGTCCCATTTTTCATTTTCATTTTCTTCTATTCCATTAATTTGTAGGTTATTTCGGCGACTTCTATCTTCAAGTTCAGCCATTTTTTCTTTAATAATGTTTTCATTTTCTATTTTTGAGTTGTTATCGATCAGTTGATGAGTTGATGTCTTTTTAGTATTTGATATTTCCGATAATAAGTTTTCATATTTATCACTGATAAATTTAACAGAATTTTTTAGATCACTTACTTAATTTTTTAACATTTTATGCTCTTCTTTTTTTAACATTTTTTTAACATTTTATGCTCTTTATATTCTGATTTCAAGCCTATCAATTTTGTCATTAAATATTTTCATTATTGTATTTTCATGTGTATCCATAATTTCTTTGAAAAGCGCCATCTGATAATATTAATACGCTAATTTAATAGAAGTAATAGTCGTCTTACGTCATTTTCTAGGCTTTTCTATTTTTAGACTTTTTTATACGCGGTTTTATTTTTTTTTAATTTTATTTACTAACAACCCGTTTTACGGGTTGAAAATGACACCCATAAGTATAACATCACATATAATTCGCAGAAAACTACCTGAGCTTCCTTCTCAAACAACAAATCATTTATTTAATGAGAATTTTAAAAATGTTCCCTTCTTGCCTGAAATAATGAACTATCTACCAGTTCCAAATAACAATGTCATGTGGGGAGTATACTCATATCAACAATTTAAATTGTTTGTGGATTCTACCTATGATGAGATCGTAAGTAACCAAAGAAATTTTTTCGAAATTCCATCTGGAAAGGCAGGTAAAGAATTTATAGAGGAGCTAACCTTTTGGTTAAGAAATTTTAATTTCACTTCTAGTTTAAATTCAATCACGCTGAAAGTTACAATGATTTTGCCGAATCTTCTTTTGCAAAAACTCTCCGCCAAATCAAAACCCAAAGAACATACATTATGTTTAACTCGTTGGATTGACCTTTGGAAAAAAGGAGATACTACTTTACTGTTAAAAGAAGTTCGAAATATACAAAAAAATTTGTAAATTCCAAAAATAAAAGATCTATGGACAATATATCTAGAATATTTGCCAAATAAATTATGGAAGTCAAAATCACTGGAGCGCTTAAATTTTAAGAAAAAAAGGCATCATCCGGCATACTACCACTATCAGACAACGCATTAAAAGACCTTAAAAGCAAACACCCTGAACCCTCCCGAGTAGAAGATTATAGCTTACTGTTTGGTCCGATTAATTTAATCCCAAAATGTTTCTTCGATTGTATTGATGAGCAACTAGTTATGAAAGCAGCATTTGCAACTAATGGATCTGCTGGGCCATCAGGAATGGATACCGATATTTATCACCGCATCTTATGTTCTAAAAACTTCATCAAAGAAGGTAAAGAACTCCGAAAAGAAATTGCTAAAATGACACAAAACTTACTAACAGAAACATATGAACCAACATTTCTAGAAGCTTTCACTGCTTTTCGATTAACTCCTCTAGATAAAAATCCAGATATTAGGCCAATTGGAGTAGGAGAAGTATTAAGGCGTATCATAGGTAAAGTAATTAGCTAGAGTTTCAACAGTGAAATAAAAGAG
>NC_061169.1:36908502-36948035 GCF_022113875.1 Hydra vulgaris
CGTTTACGACAAGACAGCTGTTGACAGGGATTGGTTTTATAACTACAGGTGTGACAAATGTTTTTGATAGCTCCATGACCTGCAACAAATGCTGATCTGGGTCTGATGTCAATTTCATAAGAGATTCAGAATCTATTTCTAATGGTTGTTCAACATGCATGCTAGATTAAACTAGCCCAGATGTTTCAGATATTTAAGAATCCGATTGAATTTACACGGTTGACTGAGGTGAGCGATCACTGGTCAAAGATGGAGCAAAATCTGCAGCAGTAAATATATTTTGATTGAAAGGCCAAATTCCAGTTTCTAAAAAACCCTTTGTAGCTATTCCTGCTGTAGCAGCTCTATCAAAAGCATCTTTAACTAATTTGCCAATTTGAGCCTCTGTAATTGCTCTGCCTGGATGACTTGTCATCCAATTGTCACTTGATTAAAAAAAATATGTTTTAAAGGGTCCAAAAAAAGTGACATCCAAAGGTTGCATCCTGTGACTCCCATGCGGTGGAAGTGTTAGCATGACTATATTAGATTGAATATTGTCCACACTAATGTAGACTATATTAGTGTGGACTCAGGAATTCCAAAATTCGTTGATGCTTGATTTATACTACTACTGTTTTTTTGCACAGCTTCAAATGCTAAACATAGATTTTCACTGGTCCAATTACCATTAAAACCTCTAGTAGTTTTTCTTATGTATGTTCGAACCATTTCTTAAACAACAAAATAAAGAGTTATATATATATATATATATACATATATATATATATATATATATATATATATATATATATATATATATATATATATATATATATATATATATATATATATATAACACACAGAAAAAAATATATACACTAATCTATTAATTTAACTTTACACACAGATACCTACAAACATGTATACAAAAAATATATATACATATATACAAATATATATATATATATATATATATATATATATATATATATATATATATATATATATATATATATATATATATATATATATATATATATATATATATAGTTTGTGTTTTAATTTCTTTTTATGAAAAAAAAGATGTCGTATTACTCGGTTTAGATATTTGAATTTAACAAAATATGACGGGGCAAGATGGCAGACTCGTTATCTTGCCCCGATCAACTTGCCCCGCTGACACAATTATTCTAATTCCATCAATAACTCTATTACTCTACAACAGGTGCACAAACATTTAATAATAATAATATTAAAAAATGTTTTTTGTACCAAATAATAGTTTCGCAGCATGCAAAAGGCAGCGTAGCCTAAAATAATAAGGACCAAACTGAAAAAAAAAAATTATTTTAAAAATCGTAAAAATAGGCTTTTGTGAATAAATCTACGGGGACAATAACTACAAAAACCAAAGGTTATTTAAAATAAGACCCATATAGACAGTTTTCATTTCTATCTATTTAAACTATTCATTATTGAGCGGTTCGGCTAGAAAAAGCAATTAGTCATCTTGCCCCCTTCGCCATGTTGCCCCGTTCTCCCCTATTTATTTTTTTTAATTTTTTTTCTATTTTTTTCCTTTCTTTTGTATCTTTTTTTTTGCCTTTTTTGCTCTGCTCTGCGTGTCATCTCCTTATTCACTTCAGACATCTTTAATCTATTAATCTCTCTAATCATCTTTAATCTATTAATCTCTCTTGCAAAATTAATGGCCCACTCTATCACAAACTCTTTAACATGTTTTGGAAGACTGTTTAAATAGTTGTTAACATTATTTTTTCTGGCACGCAGTCTTGATGATAGGTAACAAAGAGTTGCATTAGGTGCAAATTTCTGAGCTGCACTAAACATTCCCATCACTTCCTCAGCATCCATGTTGTTTAGCCTTGCAGATTCAGTTTCAAATTCCATTAGCTCTGTGGGTTTTATACTGAAGTATTTTTCATATTGCCTATTGATTGTTTCAGATATAGCAGTCAAGCAAACAAGTATCATTTTTTTCATACTGTCGTCTTTAGGGCAGAATTTAATGATAGCCTTCCAGACAAGTTTTTTTTTTTATCAAACTCTTCATCAAAGAAACTTTTTGATCTTGATAAGATTTGTAATGGATTTTTTAGACATTGGTCAACCATATCCAGGACTTTTTTAATAATAACAATACCATCCAAATGAGAGATTTGTTTTTCGGCTGAAACATAAAATTTTTTCATCCAAGGACTAGTTATAAGTTTTCCTATTAACCCAGCAGAACAAATTTCTTGTTTAGCAATATTGTTTGCAAAGTCAGTAGATAAACTGGCTTGTAATCGAACGCATGAAAGAGTACCTAATGTCAGAAATGTTTTAAAAACGTCATAATGTAGAATTAATACTCCACAAATATGAAAAAAAAATATGCAAGCGATTTCCTCTGTATCTAGGAAGTAAACCCTTGGGAAGTTCTTCTTTTAATAAAAATAAAACAAATCCTTTAGGATCACCTTTTCCATCCATGTACCGAAGTTTATTTAGTTGCACAACAATATTTCCGGCCATGCAATTGCTACCAAATAATATCCCTTTTTCTGTTTCTATTACTGCAAGTGCAGATCTATATCTACTGGGAAATGTTTCTAGAGGATGAAGATGACAGTTCAACTCATTGAAGGTTTTGCTCCATGCCAGATTTAACTTTTTTATTGTGGCATGGTTTATAACTGCTCGATCTGAAATTGTATTAGCTATGTTGTTAATTATAGTCTGACGACATTTGTAAAAATCTTTTAAATGGAAAGAGGCATAAGTTTTGGCGAAGTTGTCTATGGATTGACATATATGCTGCTCATAGTCCTCTGATGTGCCACCACTTAACTCATCTAGCGCTACAACATGACAACCAGTTTTAGTAGTAAGGTGAATACAGCTGGCATGTACACCTTCCTGAGTTGTGCCATCAAATCTAAGCGTTAAATTTTCTTCAGATATAGCAATTTCTGCTGTTTGGAGGTCAGTGATAACACCTAGCTCCCTCACCATTTGTTCGACAGTATTGCGGCAAGAAACAGTTTTAATGGTAAGACCTAGATGTTCGCTAAAACTTTGAATTAAAGAAGAAATGCAATTTGCAGATACTTGATTAATTACAGCATCAAAAACAAGTGTTCGTAGTACTGTATTATATGATTTTTTGTTTTTCTTAGAAACCATTAAATTGGATTCTAAATTATTATTATTCTCTTCAAGAAGAAGATTTTGATGTTCAAGTAATTTAATTACTTGAGAATTTATAACAAGTTTTTGTTTTAGTTGTATAATTTCAGCATTTTGTTTTTTAAGTTGCTGATATTTTTGTCCCTGTATTTTTAATAATAACAAAAGCCTTTTGCAATTTTGTTGCCCTGCTTCAACTTTATTCGATTTTAATTTTTTTCTAAGATTGCAAATAATAATATTTTTTTTCCAAATGTTTTTCTTTAAAAGTTTCACTTCAATGGGCATTTGTTTAAGTTTGCTCTTTGAGTTAAAAATTGCTTCTCTGTATTTTTTTCTTTCATCACTACGTGATTGTGATAATAAAGAAAGACGCTGTTTTAATTTAGCTTTTATAGGTGTTAAATAAGCTCCTCTTGGATCTTCAACGTGATCTTCTTTTATTGGCATAACCACCAAAACATTTTGCTGAGAAAGTTCAACAAAGGCTTCAGTAGATGCTGATAAAAAGTCATTAGTAGCTTCAACAACTATTGCCGCAGAGAAAACTTCTGAACAAATTTTTTCAAACTTTTACATATTTCTTGAGATGTGCTTTTTGAATTTAATAACACTGTTGTTTATTAAATGTCTACCTTGGTTTTTTGTTGTTTGACAACCAAATGTTTCACTAACAATTTTTGCTGTGGTAGTAAAAAAAAAACTTATTTTTGTAATATAAAAAAATAACATGTCCTTTGAGGCGTATTGTCTGTAAATTAAAAGACACATCACTATACGAAGTCTGAAGAAGATCGAAATTAACATTTTTTTTAGGCATTTTCAGATTTGTGAATCACTACAGAAATAAAAAAAGATCAAAATAAAACACTAGTGCTTTATTTAAAAAATTTTATTTTATTTATTTTTTATCTTTTAGATTAAAATTAATGTTTAATAGAGTTGAATCAGTCTATAAACAATCATTGTTACATCTTTTACAGAATTTAGTCCTTAAAATACTCCAATTTTTTACTGAACGAAGTTTTTTTAAATTACTATTAAAAAAATAAACTTTTTTATGATAAAATATTAAAATGCTTTATTTACCTTTTAACTTTCTTTTAACAACTTATAGGAAAAATATTCTGATATCTAATAATGACGAAAAATCTAATAAAAATACACTCAAATCAAAATCATAGGCTGAACAGTAAAGCAAACCAACTAGTATAATTAGTAAAACAAAACTTAATCATCTGTACAAAGTTATAAAGTTTTGAAGCGAAATGAGAAAATAAGTATTATGCACCAATCGTAATTCAATAAAACGACCTTGTGATCCGGAAATTTTACATATGCGTACTCAGAGAAACAATGCTTTAAGTTTTGAAATTCACAAAAATACCTTGTGTGCTTAGTGCAACCTTTACTTATTATGGGCACATCAGATTTACCTTAAATTTTGAGGATAGGTTGTTTAATAAATGTTTTAAAAGAACCTTTGCACTTAGAAAGGACTCTTGCGTATTTTAGGAGCAGTGATTATTAGAAAGACATCAAGGATTTAAAATGTAAAATTACACTATGTTTTATTTAGAAAAATAACCATAAAATAAATCAAATTATAGGTTGACTTTTTTTTAAATAAATACAAAACTTCATATATATATATATATATATATATATATATATATATATATATATATATATATATATATATATATATATATATATATATATATATATATATATATATATATATATATATATATATATATATATATATATGTATATATATATATATATATATATATATTTATATATTTAGAAGAAAATCACTTAGCAAAATCATCAGAAAAGGACTTTATGATGAGTCTTTGTTGATGAAAGACAGTGTTAAATAGAAAAAAAAACTTTGTTAAGTGATTTTCTACTAATTTGTAATTGCTTTGTTCTTTTAAGAACATTAAGCACTCTATTTTGTAGAATACATTTTTAAATTTTTTTAAATAAATATATATATATATATACTCTTGCATGTCTCTTGCGTGGCATCAAAAAAAGTTTCCCATAAACTGTAGTTTTAAAGAGCGCGTTAATAAACCAGACCAGAAAAAGTTTTAAAAATTTAAAAATTAAATTTTTTTTTTTTAATTGATAGACTGCCTGGCCAAACCAGACCCTCAGTCAATGTAGCAGCACTCTCTTGCGAGTCAGGCTATTTGTCAGTCGATGTAGCAGCACTCCCTTGCGAGTCAGGCTATTTGTCAGTCGATGTAGCAGCATTCCCTTGCGAGTCAGGCTATTTGTCAGTCGATGTAGCAGCACTCCGTTGCGAGTCAGGCTATTTGTCAGTCGATGTAGCAGCACTCCGTTGCGAGTCAGGCTAAAAGATAGTCGATGTAGCAACATTTACGCATGTTTTAAAAATGTTTTTTATTAAATCAATAACAAAAATACCACTTATTAAAAAAAACTTTCTAGTCGTTATAATTGCGGTTTTTTAAAAAATTTTTAAAAAACAATTAAATTTAATGTACTTCCGCATAAATTAATTGCTTTGACATTTCGATGACAATCAAAAACAGCTTGAGACGAGGTAATTAAAATTGTAGTCGCAAGAGACTTTTTTTACATTAAAACGCTCTTTCGACTACACTATAAGGGTATATATATATATATATATATATATATATATATATATATATATATATATATATAAATATACATATATTTAAATATATATATATATATATATATATATATATATATATATATATATATATATATATATATATATATATATATATATATATATATATATATATATTATTTATAAATAAATAAAATACACACATGTATATGTATTAGTGTGGATTATTGTGTTATTAATGTATATCAATTTGTGTGTATTATTGTATACACACATTTATATATATATATTTTATATATATATATATATATATATATATATATATATATATATATATATATATATATATATATATATATATATATATATTATATATATATATTATATATATATGTGTGTATATATATGTATATATATATATATATATATATATATATATATATATATATATATATATATATATATACATATATATATATATATATATATATAAATATATATATATATATATATGTATATATATATATATATATATATATATATATATACATATATATATATATATGTATTATATATATATGTGTGTGTGTGTATATATATATATATATATATATATATATATATATATATATATATATATATATATATATATATATATATATATAATATATATATATATATATATATATATATATTATATATATATATATATATATATATATTATATATATATATATATATATATATATATGTATATATATATATATATATATATATATATATATATATATATATATATATATATATATATATATATAATCTTTAAAAGTCATTTTCTTGTTATACGATAATAATAAAATATGTAAAATTCAATAAAAGCGGTTGCGTATAAACTTTTTAAAAATATATATTTGTTTTTATTTTAATACATTTTTTTGATAATTCACTGATCTATTGTGATCCGCGTCATCAGGTGTAATAAATAAAAATCATTACAAAGAAAATTGTTGTAATAAAAACTAACCGTTAAAAAGATAACATTAAAAAGAGCATAACAAAATACAAAATAGCTTTAAATGTTGATGTCAAATAATCTAACAAAAAACGGCCTCCAAGTTTTTGTCGTCACGTAATCACCATCATCCCTATTTAAAACTTTTTCATCACTTCCAAGTTTTTGTCGAACTTTAGCTCTGTTTACTTCGAGTGACTCTCGAATTTTCCAAATATGATCCTCTGGAGTGATTGATATGGTTTTGGGATGTAACCAATCAAATGTACCGTGGCATGATTTGGAATGTTCGGTAGCACCTGAACTGGCCCATTTTCCTTTAACACTATTTTTCTGGTGTTCAATGCATCTCGATATAACTTTCTTCTTAGTTTCTCCAATGTATATAGAATGGCATGAACGTTTTAGTTGGTAGACGCCTGGGTTTGTATTTGGAGGAAGTTTTGTCTTATTGTTGCATAAAATATTGTTTAAATTTGGAGCGGATTTAAATATAACTTTTATGTTTTGTTTTCTAAGTTCCTTTCTAAGTTTGGGACCAACGATTGGTATCCATGGTAGTTTTATAAATGGTTGGTTGTCAGTTGGTTTATAATTAGTATATTTTAATTCGTTTTTTAAAAAAACTCTGGCGGTATTAATTAGATTGTTCTTGTTGTGCCCGTTTTCAACAAACATTTCTATTAGAAAATCAATTTCTTGTTTGAGATATTTTTGAGAGCCATAATCTCTTTGCACGACATAAAAACCCTTTGAATACGCCAGTGATAATATTAGGATTGATGTTTGAGTTAGGTTTTAGTTGAATATTAGTAATTGCTTCTTTTCGATGTACTTGAAATTCATAAGCTCCATGCATTGTGTTTGTAATATTAACATCTAGAAAGTTAAGTTGTTTTTGGTGGTTTTCGAGTTCAACAGAGTATTTTATGGCAGGGTTTTGTTCGTTTAGGAAATTTAAAAACATTTGTTGTTGTTTTATTGAGTTAAAGCGAGCGTGACAGTCGTCTACATATCTCACAAAAGTTTTTGGTTCACATGTACAAATAGTAGATATATTAGGAGCTTTTTTTATCTACATTCTGTAGAAACGCTTCCGCCATAACAACCATTAAAGGCAAACCTATAGGACCTGAATTAGGTATTATTCGGATTTTGTTTTCATATAGAAAATAGCAAATACTCAATGAGAGTTCTATTAATTGGTGTATGTATACAAGAGATAGTTTAGTTCGAGTCTTTAAGTCGTCTATATCATTATTCAATATATCAATAATAACTGGAATAGCTTCGTCATATATATATATATATATATATATATATATATATATATATATATATATATATATATATATATATATATATATATATATATATATATATATATATATATATATATATATATATATATATATATATATATATATATATATATATATATATATATATATATATATATATATATATATATATATATATATATATATATATATATATATATATATATATATATATATATATATATATATTATATACATATATATATATATATATATATATATATATATATATATATATATATATATATATATATATATAATATATATATATATATATATATATATATATATATATCAGGGCTGTGGAGTTGGAGTTGCAACATTTTTTGCGGAGTCAAAGAAACAAAATCTCCAATAGTAAAACTTCTCGGTATTGCACGTGCATGTAACGTGCACGTTTCATAAATTTGTATAAAAATAAAAATTTAACTTATCGCGTTAGTTTTTAAAAAATTCAAAGAATTTTTCAAATATTTTTCTTTGAAGTTGGATTCAGAGTCGGAGTTGTGCTCAAAAAATCTCAAAAATTGGTATCAGAGTCGTTTCTTTTTTTTACGACTTCACACCCCTGATATATATATTGTTAGTAAGTTTTTCTGTAACCGGCTTAGTAAGCCAGTGAGTATGACTACTGTGTAATGTGTTAGCCTAACACAATACACATAGCCTAACACGTTAGCCTAACACAATACACAGTAGTCATACTCACTTTTTAGGTAATTTCAGGTACTGCGAGTTAAAGTAACATAAAAAGAGTTTATTATCAAAATACTTTTGTATTATAAAAAATATTTGTATCCTTAAAGGCATGTTGTCAACTTATTTCTCATGCAGCAGCCTTGTCTGTTGAGGTTCGTTATAGAAAGGGTTGTAACCACAAAAGTAGCTTTCTCATCTGTAGTCGGTGTAGAGGTCAATAACTAAAAACATATATATTACAAACAAATATTAGTAATTTAGGTGATTTCAGGTACTGCGAGTTAAAGTAACATAAAAAGAGTTTATTATCAAAATACTTTTGTATTATAAAAAATATTTGTATTTAAAATTTTATATTATAAAAATGTGTTTTGAATGATAAAAAAAAAACACTGGTTTCAAAATTTTTTGTAGAAAAAATATTTTTGGAGTCCTTCAAGACCCTTAAACATATAATGAGTTCCTAATATTATCAATAAAAAAATCTTCAAAAGTGTATCTTGACATTTCGCCTCAAATAAAGCGAAATCATGAAAATTTTAAATATGATAATTATATTTTAAAAAGTTATAAAAAAAAAAATATTGCCAAAAATTAATAAAAATGCACATTTTTTTTTTTTTTCAGTTAATAAACTTCATTTTTTATGTTGTTAAATCTAACATTGAAATTTTCATATAATTTTGCTTCATTTGAGACCAACATGATACACTTATATAATATTTTAAAATAATATTAGGACCTTGTTATGTTCAAAGGTCATGAGGGAGTCTTCAAAATTTTTTTTATTCAAAAAATTTTAAAAACCGTTTTTTTTTAATTATCTAAAACACATTAGGTGTGTGGAAGCATATATTGTTCAAAAATGCTCTTTTTAGGAAAACCTTATAAAATAGGTTCTATAATAAATAGATTCTATATTGATGATATATTGAAGTGTTTTTTACTTTTATTATTTTTGTTACTATGTATATATATATATATATATATATATATATATATATATATATATATATATATATATATATATATATATATATATATATATATATATATATATATATATATACATATATATATATATATATATATATATATACATATATACATATAGATATAGATATAGATATATATTAGGAAATAGTCATAACAGTAAAAACTAATTTTTATATAGAAAAAAAGTTGAAGCAATGACCAGAAAAATATCATACACATAGAACATATTTATCTGAAGTTTTAAAAAAAATATTTGAAATCCTAAAGCCAGATTTTTAGAAAAGTGATTTCAAATAAATAAACAAATCTATGATTTATACTAAAAAAGTATTAAATAAAAATAAAGTTTAAGGGCGCTAAGATTTTTTTTACCACTTTTTATTTATATTTTTGTGAAATTTTTATATTATTATATTCATTTACGTTAAAAATAATGCTACATCATTGGCTTTTCAGAAATTAGTTAACAAATAAACTGTTGCCATATAGAACATTGTCTGTAGTTAAGAACCGTAGCCATTTTAAAAGTTTAAAAATTTTTTTGTATTTTCTTACGCATGCGTACCTTAACAGCGCTTTTTACTAAACGACCGTTTTGAGGTTGTCGGTAAAATGCGAACTGCGAACCGCGAACTGCGAACCGGTAAAATGCGAACTTTTTTGCGAACCAAAACATTATATTTTAGAGACCATTATTGTTATGATAAAAATAATAATAAAAAAACTCTCCAATTCTTAATTATCTATTTTAAGGCTTTATTTAAAGTAAATTTTTTATTTTTTAACTGTAAAACATGCGTAGAGCGTTGCTACATCGACTATCTTATAGCCTGACTCGTAACGGAATGCTGCTACATCGACTATCTTATAGCCTGACTCGCAACGGAGTGCTGCTAAATCGACTGAGGGTTTGGTTTGGGCGGGCAGTCTATCAAATAATTTTAAAAAAAAATTATTATATTGTATTTTTTTAAGTTTCACTTAATTTCCTTTTATTTATTTTTAATTAATTTTTTCGCTTAAAAGTCTTTAAAATATACCGTTAAATGAATTATTTAACGGAAATAAAACATTACATCATTAACAACCAATAGGACAATGGTTCGCAAAAAAGTTCGCATTTTACCGGTTCGCAGTTCGCGGTTCGCAGTTCGCATTTTACCTAGTACCCCGTTTTGAGCATTGCGATTTACAAAAAATTCTTTGACGTTGGTTTATTTGTCTGAGTGGTTTCTGAGTTACGTCACTGCTGCCTATTCATTCTGGACTTTTTTTTTCTTTTCAATAAAATATCTTTTAAATTTTTGTTAAAATCAATTTTAAACCGTTTTCTCTTTAAAAAATTTGAAAAAAATTAAACTATTACCTCTCTTACCAGTTCCAGTTGGTAGATGTTGATAATAAAATATTGATAATCAAATGTTGGATTATGAAATGCTTTTAAAGCACAAAAATTTACCATACCTATTTCCCAGAAAAGGCACATTAAAGCTACCCTTGCCACCCTAGCAAAAAGAGCAGGATTAGCATATGCTACCCTAGGCTACCCCTTTCCGGCGTGCCTGTAGTTATCATATACCAAAAATGCGTTAAAATAAAATAAATTCTCAATAACATACCGAGGGTTACACCATTTCTTTCAAAAAATTATGAAACTGTAAATTCAATTCAAATCTTTACAAATATTTTTAAAAAGTATTTACTTGATAATGATTTTAAACTCTCATTTATTTTTGAAATATAATCCAATGCTTGTTTACAAATAATATCACTTTTAAATATCTTAAAACTTCTAAGTTATATTGTATTTATATCAGAAAAAAAAAATAGTAATATTAGCTACTCCGCCAAAGATGATCTACAGCCGAATAAAGAGGTATAGCTGTTATACTTATTTATTTTAAAGTATAAAACATTTTTTAAGATAGCAAGTGTATTCTGTCAAAGATTTCCATCTAATATAATATTATTTTATTGTGGTTTCACAAGGCAAAAACAATGCTTGTAACGTACTCATTTTTTCATACTATGCTTAACTGATAACAATTTAATTTTCTAATATTGTTAAGTAATGCATTTTTTAACTTCATTTTTATGCCCATCTTAATGATAGCTGATTTGTTAGAACTATAAACGCGAAATATGCCCAGAGTTTGTATTGAACCATAGAATTATTGCTTCTAAATCAAGCGCTCTAACGATTTTGATATGGCGACCACACATCAACAATAGACACCATACTGTAGTTATTTGTCGTTCATAAGCTGGAAGTTGCGTGACTTCTATTTGCCAACGTATAAATCATATGGATTAGTCAAACAATTTGGTATTATTTAGATGGGGAAGAAAAGTTTAGATAATATAAAGAAATAAACTATTATAATTTATTTTGTAAATAACAATAAAAGAAATCATTATATTATGCATGTACATGCATTAGGCTTATGATAAAAAAAAGTGATTTTTAGTCTTTTAGTAGAAGTTAATAAACATTTTAATACTGATTAAGAAAATCATATATATTTTTTTTTAATTTATAAAAAAAGGTCCTGACAACAGAGGCGGGTATTAGGAGACGGGGGCATGGGTAAATTGACTATTATACAAAATTGGACTACTATACTTTTTACAGTTACTTAAAGTAGGGTCTTAAAAAAAGAAAAATTTTAAGTTCAAAGCTTTTAAAAATAATAAATTTTTTCAAACTTATTGTATAGGAACAAACATTTTAAAGAAGAAAAAAATTGAAAAAAAACACTTTTTATAACGTTTTTTAACAGCATTTTTCTTAAGAAGTTTTTAACAGCATTTTTCTAAAAAAGTTTACATTTCAAAAAAGATATCAAAAATATTTTCTGTCATAACCTTAGTTTGCATCTTATTAATAAGTGCAAAAATGTATTGTTTGCATGTTATTATTATAAGAAGATTTTCTTCTATAACAAAAAACTTATAATTAATGTAAATTGTTTTTCAAAAACTGAAAATAAATATATAAAAGGATTTCGTATAAAAAAAATACCTTTACAGAGTTTTGTTGGTTTTAGCAAAGTTAAAGTTTCTTTTTTCGATTAAAGCATCGCCTATTAATTCACCTAATACATTTCTAGTTTCAGTCCTTTTTTCGTTAATTTTTTTACTTGTTGTAACGCGACGTTGTACGTTTTTGTTAATCTTCATCATATCAATGTTTCTTGGTAAATATTTATATGTATTTATTTTTTTATTTCTATTTTTTATCGATGCATAATTATGATTTTCTCTTTCTTGTTTAGGTTTGTTTTGTTTTTTTGATTGCTTACGTTTAGAATGTGAACGTTTGGTTTGTTTGACATATTGCTTCTCTTTTTTACTCTTTGACTTAATTTTTTTATGAGCATTTTTCTTCAAATTTGATTTTTTCTTCAAAGCAAGTTTTTTTTTCTCTTTGACAAGTTTACTTTGTTTAATCGGTGGTAGTGAAGTTGAGGTTATACCTGATAAAAGAGTTGGCGACACAACTTGTAGTGGATTCGATGTTACCGGAATAACACCAATTTTTGAAAAAGATGATAGTTCAGTCAAGTCACAGTTAACACTATCTTTTTTTATTGCAAGCGTGCAAATAATTGACAATATTAGCAACATCATTTTACAGCACATGGTTTAAATTCGCAAAACCTTTGCATTAAAATTCCTATGAAAATAAAGTTTCATATAACAAAATTTAAATACTTTTCTTTCAAAACCTAATGGTCTTGGGTACGCTTGAATGAGTTTGTGAGTATATTTGAAATAAATTTTTAGGGCAAGTTTGCAATTTTATTGTTTTGCCAAAACATAATTTTATAAAAATTTTTCAAAAAGTTTTAAAAAATTTCAGCATACGCACGCATACATTTCGATATTTTGAGCATATTATGTAACATTTCTACATTTTCTATTTCTCTTTTAAAAACTCGACCTGTTTTTTAGCTGATATAACACAAAGTAAAATCATGGCAATTTTTTTTTTCCATATATTTCAAATAAATAAAATAATTAGTTTTTGTAAAGACTGGTTTTTATCTCTTTGCATTTTTGTTTCAGAAAAAATATCTGAACATAACAGTATCAAAGATAATTTAAACTTTACAATTAGTTTGATGGAAAGTTTGCAATTGAGAATTTGTCAAGTTTATCATTTTTTTAAACTACTTAGACTACGATTAAAAATTCATTTTTTCAACATCTTCAATAATTGCCAGCATCTGACTTTGAACTCAATTGTTTGAAATTCTTACAGAATTTATGATTCTCTCTTTAAATTTGAATAAATTTAGGGGAAGTTTGTGTAGCTAGAATCAGATTTTTTCAATGCCTAAATTCAAGGTCCAGACTTGTCTAAAAATAGTGAATCTAATATGATCACATCTCTATACTAATTAATTTGTGTTAGTATAATTTTACTGAATTATTTATATTGACAGACTTAAAAGTCCGTCCTGCAGAAGGATTTAAAAAGTGAGTGGCCCAAGGTAAAATAATCTTCTTTTAAATTGAACCTAGGGCCACTAGCTATTGTAACTAAGCCGCCCTATGAAAATCATGATTAACTCTATCATCAATTGACAACAAAGACACATAAATTTGATTGAAAGTTTAGATTTTAATAACTCTAGTTACTTAATTGTAACAGTTAAATAAATAAAAAATACTTAAATAAATAAAAAATGCAAAAATATAAATAAAAAATAGTTAAATAAATAAAAAATAAAAAATGCAGCCGTGGTACAATGGTTTTAGTTCTGGCTCAGAACCCAGATGTCCGAGGTTCGACACCCGCTCTAGCCCAATATACGACATTGGTACGGAAGTAGGCGTGAACTCTCTTGTTAAAGACTCTTCCGTTTTGCTTTGTGATAAGATTGTAAGGACTTTTGATAGCACCTTAATAACTAAAAAAAATAATAATAATAATAAAATAACAAAATTGACTATTAAAATTGACAAAAAAGTCTACGCGTAAAATGGTAGTCTCAAAATAAAGTAAAAAAATTCCGCACCATTTAACAATCTACCTCGTTATCAAGCGAACTTATTACGCACATATGACCCTGGGTACAAGTAAACTATATTGCTCTAAATATTAGAAATGATAGCCTCATAAAAAATTTCATCTTTTAACGAACCTCAATTAAGAGGAAACTTATTAATCATCGCATTTAGTACTTAGTTGACAAACAATATAATATACGAGAATTTATAGAAAAACATTTCCTCAAGAATTGTAAAATTATCTAAGATACCAGCGATACCAGAGATACCAGCGTCAACATCTAACTTTAACTAACGCTTTGAGAATCAGAATAGATTATAAAATAAATATTTTTACGAATCACCTCACTGAGAAGCATTTCCATTTGAAATTTTGTTCACTAATCACTTTGTTCTTATTAATACTGATTTGTTCACACATGCATCACTGAAGCATTACTTAGAAATTTATAGTTTTCAAATATTGTGGGGCGGCCCTAAATACAAGTTTAGCAAATAAAACCTTTTAGGAGCCTAAACATCTATCGAAAATGATTGGATTTGAAGAAACGCAATAAAAGACAAACATAGGCCACGCCGCATTATTATTACAATGTAAATATAAATGCATTCATTTCATCTTATTAATCTTATTTTTTAAACTTACGTTTAAAAAAACTTGTACATATCAATTAAAGCTTTAGACTAAAGCTTTTCTTCTAATTATTGTCCTAATGCCAACAAGAAAGGCCTTTCATCTAACAATAAAATTAACCCAGTTTCGATTATAATGCATATTAGTGTGCCACACTACAAAATCTTACCTATGATGGGGTACCCAATTGGGTAAACGCCTTATCCTTGACATTAAAGCAACCAATATTTGCATAGCTTAAAAATAACATTTTAGTAAGAAAAATTCATTTTCTTTAAATCTACAGTATTTTTTTTAACAGCGTTTTACGATCTTTTATTTTATGTTTTATTTAAAAAAATAAAAGTAGTTTAAAACCTAAGTGATGTGCTTTTGTTGATTAAACTTTTCAAAAAGATTTTGGCGTGAGCTAATTCAATTTAACTATTTCAGAATAAATGGAGGTATGTTTAAACAGTGGAGCTCTTAACATTGATTGGGTATCTTAAATTTAAAGACATTACGCACACTACTCCTAGTAACGCTCTTAGTAACACTCGAAGATTATTTTTTGCTATTTTATAATAACTTATTTAACTTAAAAACTTTGGCATATGAAATTCGCAGAATGGTAGTGCAGAAATGAAGTACATTAGAATATAGGAGAATTATTTATTGAACCAAGCATCTTTTGACAGTTGTTGAAACAAAAATAAAGATTAATCGAGGAATACTTAAAAGTAAGTAAGACAGACTTTACACCCAAAACAGTACCCGACAACAACAATAACAATAAAAAAAAAAAATTATTTTATAAACACCAATATGAACGACGATATACAAAAAATACATCACCAGACAAAAAACTTATAAAATAAAAAACCGATCTCAAAATAAGAAGTTCCCACTTCTAAAAATTTTCACGGTAAGGGCGTATAAATTCCTTTATAAATTTTAACATTAGTTTTTTTTGTTGTTCACCTATTTATGAAATGGTCAAACTTTGAAAATAACAAACGCATTCATTTGACTTGATTAGCATTTTATAAACTAATAATTTTTATCAAGAAATATCTTTCTATATAGGTAATGGAGTCTCTGTACCAATCCAACGATCATTGAAGAAGATCAAAGAGGATTTAAATCAAAATATAACGTCTGGAAAATATATTTTAGGAACATTGATTGAACCTAAAAAATATTCAACAATTGCTACTGACAAATTTAGAGAACGAGAAACGTCTGTATCTTTTATTTCAGGCAGAAAAATTTCATTGCATAAAATACGCAAAAGAATTTTTGAAGATCATGTCTCGCAAAAAATTATTCGAGAAAATCCGACAGGTATATATTCGAGAAACTTGATAATTTGGTCAGATCATGCTTCAATTTTAAACTCGGGTCATTTATTACTCTCTGTCAAATCAATTATGACGAGAAGTTATACTATAATGACAGATAAATGTTTTCACTAACTGGTAACTGTTATAACGTTCAAGAGTTAGTAGAAACATTTATACATATTTGGATGCATAAGTGACACAATTGCAGGGAAACTATCTTATATAGAATCTAGACTAGAAGAAATTAAAGATTTGCATATTCCCATAAAAATTGAAGGGAAAGAAGCTCATGACGTCTTACGATTTTTTCATGGTATTAATTTTAAAATATATTGTAATTCTTTACATCTTAGTAATTGGCAGGGGGTCACTTTACATGAAATTGGAACACGATTATCCCAATTTCAATTAAAAGTGTTGTTATATATCTTTAGAATAAAAAACTTTTTAAGAGTTTTACAAAAATATTTAACGCAATATTCTGGGGGAGAATTTTAATATGATGCCAGTTGCGCTTTAGTAAATTATGACCTGCTGAATAAAATTTCATCAGTTAGGTGATCATCCAGAAATCCAATTGGAAACTGGAAATCTTCATGTTGGATATATGCGGCTGTAATGTTAGTCAATTTACAGATATTTTAATCGTTTATTTGCATAATATCATATCATTAGAAGATAGAAAGAAAAAAGTAATGTATTATCACTTTTAATTAAGCCACGTGTCCAATTCAGTGTATAACTTTTTACTTAAATATATTAGTTTAATAAATAAATGAAATATTTCATCTAAAAAAATAGAAATAAAATTATAGGGCCATATATGGACTACTTATTGGGCATATATATGGACTAAATAATTAACAAAAAATGAAAAAAAAATTCTGAACTATTCTTGAAATTATATTCCACTATAATTTTATTTAAGACATTCACAGCATAAGTGTTAGATAGTGTCTGCTATTTATTACAAAATATTTATATATTTTTATATCAATAAATGGAAATTTAAGGTTGTTATTGGTCCAGCAGGCAGAACAGCAAAAGCAATAGCTCCATTTAAAAAACATAGCATTTCTAATCTTGATTTGGAAATATCTGTTTGCGAACCAAATAAAAATATTGGAGTGAAAAGAACAAAAAAACAATCTGAACAACTTCTAAAGCAAAACCTTGCTGGTATTTCCAGAGCTCTAGCTCCGTGCTTTGGCAATGAGTTAAATGCTCTTGTTTTGTCGAATTTGGAAAACTATGAGGTCAGTCCTATAGAGCCACTTCATGACTTTAAAGGTCATATAAAAAACATTTGGGATGTTCTTCCTGAAATACTAAATTTAAAGATTTCCTTAAATTGTGTTTTGGTGACAATGTGAGAGGAGCTGATCATAGATTATCTACAATTGTTGTATATGATTCTTTAAAAGAGATCTGCAGACCAAATGTAAAAATATTTTTGCAGAATATTATGGAATTAGTCAAATCTGCATATTTACCATCACAAAGCAGGTCACCAAGGGAAATTCTTTGATTATATAACTTGGCATTTCAACATATCTTTTTTTGTCGTTTAATAATTGGAAATAGTCCTAATAAAATCACTAAGAATAAACTCTATGGCATATATTATCATTCAATCACAACACATTTACCAGAAATTGCACGCATTTTTTCACTGAGTTCGCTGCATACTGAAAATGAAGAGCAGATGTTCAGCAAAATCAAACAAATAAGTCTGAATACTTCTTCAAGAAAACTGGAATCCATATGTGATAACAATATCATTCGAATTTAAGCAGAACAAAAGTTTTTAGAAGATATCAATTATAATAAATCAAAACTATGCTTAATTTCTAAAAAACAAAGTTGAGTAAAGCAACAGGTAACCATAAAATGTGTTCAAATATAATTAACAATAATTACAATATATATATATATATATATATATATATATATATATATATATATATATATATATATATATATATATATATATATATATATATATATATATATATATATATATATATATATATATATATATATATATATATATATATATATATATATATATATATATATATATATATATATATATATATATATATATATATATATATATATATATATATATATATATATATATATATATATATATATATATATATATATATATATATATATATATATATATATATATATATATATATATATATATATATATATATATATATATATATATATATATATATATATATATATATATATATATATATATATATATATATATATATATATATATATATATATATATATATATATATATATATATATATATATATATATATATATATATATATATATATATATATATATATATATATATATATATATATATATATATATATATATATATATATATATATATATATATATATATATATATATATATATATATATATATATATATATATATATATATATATATATATATATATATATATATATATATATATATATATATATATATATATATATATATATATACAAATATTGCCAGTTTTACCATTGGAGGAGTGGAGGAACATCATGAAAATTAGTGTTTTTTTACTCATTGATCACAGCTCTGTTCTTTAAAAACAGAGCAGTAATTCAACTAAAATACAAGTTATACAACTGACCACTCTTCCTATAAAAGTTCTACATAAAGAGAGGCCAATTTTTTTAAAGAACAGTGCGTTAATCAATTAATAAAAATATACTTATCTTAAACACTACTTTACTAGAATGCACAACATTTACATTCAATTTAAAAACAATTACATTTTAAACAATCTATTACCAACACAAAAGTATTTAAGATTTGAACAATAAATAATATGGTTTGTTATGAATTCATTGTATTATATGATAATTCATAGCATGTTATGAACTCATGATATATATTTGAAATATGATTGGGCAAAAAAAGCCCATGGCTTCGGCCGAACCAAAGATTCGGCAAAATTGCCGAAGCCGAAGCTTCGGTACATTCCTATTTTTTACATTTATACCTATTCTTTTTCTATATTTATACCTCTATTTTATAACTATTCTTGTTTTCCTGTATAACTTCTATAAAGCTAGACTCAAGTCATATATTTATTACAACACATTAATTTATATGTATCTAATTTAAAAATAAATAATCATTCAAAAGATTATAAAAAATTTAAATAAATAAAAAAATTGGAACCCATGTGGGTCCCACATATGCAGCCTATATAGACTGCCCACTTGGGCCCCAATTCACGCCGAGCAACAATTTTACTTGGGCGGGATGTGGGCAACCCATTTGGGCCCCATAAAGCTGCCCACTTATACCCCAATGCAAGTCATGTGGGGCCCAATATGACTTGCTGGCTGGGATGTATAAATGGTTATTGTATAGAAGGTAATATTAATTTATTTTAATTATTACAGTTACTTTATAACTATTATTATTATTACTATTATTATTATCATTATTATTATTATTATTATTATTATTATTATTATTATTATTATTAAAATCATTATAAGATTATTTTATATATATGTATTATTATTTTTTTAAGGTGTTCACTTGAGATTAGTATTTTAATACTGTCTGTAAATAGCCGTGAAAATTTATTTTCAGAATATATATGATTGATTGATTGATTGATGATTGATCGATTGAACTGTTTTATAGCAATTTAAGTTGGATTTGAATTTCTTTTAGCTTTGCCATAACGCTCGAAAAACCGATATTGTATCACTTGTTGCTATTTGTTCTCTAAAAATTTTTTTCTGGATACAAAGTTGTAAAGTATGCATGACACATGTTAGATGTTTATTATCCAAATGTGAAACTTTATTGACAGACATAATATTGGTTGCATTATTAGTTAACAATGCGCGATTATTATCATACGGAATTTCCCAAGTTTGCAGCGCTACATTAAAAAACTTGCTAATATTATGCTCTGTGCGAGACTCTGGGAAATGTGTAACGTATAAGACGACTTATCTAATTTCATAATTAGATATCACAAATTTAGTAGTTAAACTGTAATAAGATTGGACTTTACTTTTGCTTTTATTGTTTCATACATCAATAGATTTACTTTAATAGAAAAAGTCTTTCGAAAAGGTAGTCTGATAAAACCTTTATGCCCCATTATGCAGTCTAATTAAGTCAGGCCGCACTCACTACAGACCTTGATGCGAGCTCCTATGTGGCTCTGCCACTACTACTTTGCATTAATTCAACAGAGCTTTTCTTTTATGAGCATACTGTTTGAGTAGTGCAATATTATCTTCCAAACTTTTCACTTGGGTCTGATGCGGCTTTACTGTTAACAATCTTAGTTGAAGCAATCCTCATACTATGTACATTGTAATGCACTTTTTAAAATGATTTTGTTTATTTGCTGTGGACATTAAAATAAATGTTGTTTATTAAATGGTGAAAAGTAATTACTGAAAAAAAGCTTACAAATTAAAAATTTACATTTAAAGTGACAATATAAAGTTCTCAATATGAGTTGCAGTTATCATGCGATACGTAAAAGTTCTTTGCAAAGTATGATATCTTGCAAGCTTCAAAAAAACTTTAATCTCTCCTGGAAAACCTATTTTGCCGTAAATATTAATGATATTGTTTTTAAGAACTTAGAAAAGGTTATGAATCTCAGCAACTTTTGCAGCGTTTATAAATATACCACCAAGTTTTGTCCAATGTCAAATACTGCTTCGAGCTATCTGATAAATTAACAAACTTATTTAAATAGAAAAAAAATTATGCCTTCTATTCACAAAAATATAAAAATAATTATACTAATTAAATGCCTTCGCAGTCAAACACAGAAAAGTAATGTAAGCTTGAATGGTATTATTTGGAAAAGATGTCCTTTTATTTGGAAAAGATGTTCTATTATTTGGAAAAGATGTCCTATTTGACATAATTCAGCTGGGTGAATTTTGAGGACCTTATTTTTATTTTTTAAAAAACCAAATTGTACTTTTTAAGGTTTCAAGACCGCTCATTTTATTTGTAGAATCGCCTCTGTGTGTTGCATATATGATATATGAAAAAATATAATATAAATATAAAAATAAAATATAAATAATATTTTATAAATATAAAATATAAAAAGTATATTTATATTTTTTATATTTTTAATTATATAACTATACAATATAATCTCTGTAATTTTATGGGGAAAAATAAAATTTCGAATTAAAGGGATTTTCGAATTATAAAAAGTTGACTTTTATTCAAATATTCGTTTCAAAGTAATGAATAGAAATCAAACAAACAAACAAATAGTAATTCTTAGGCCTAAAAACAATATATATTATGTGTTTTAAACTTTTTAAATTTGAAAAAAAAGCAGTAATTGTAGATGAGCTAGTAAATTCATGTCAAAGATTTTTTAAACTCTTATTAAAATCTAATAATTTATTTGTTTAATAATAATATGGTACAAAATCTCGGAAAAAATTGATGTCATTAGGAAAATGATGCAGAAAGTTTCTTGGAATATAAATTTATGTGCTGAATCAAATATGAAAGTTTTGAAGTGTTTCAAAAGTTTCAAAAGCATTAGAAATCATAAATCTTTTAAAATTATTTGAATATTTCTAATGAAATTTTGTAAAACAGTTGAGTCAAAACCATGGGCGTAGAGTACTCAAATTTCCAAGGGCAGCAAAAAGTTAACGATTCGATTTTTTTGATCAGTGTATGTTTACTGTCTAGTGTTTATTGTTTTTGAAATAGAAGTAAAAAAATAACAATTTTTGATTTTGTTTAACAAGCATCACGAAATTAAAGTAAAAACAAGTAGAGAATTTTACTTGGTTTCCAAATAAAACATTCTACGGCGCGTTTTGTTTTTTTCAATAAACATATCTAACAAAAAATCCATTTTAAGACTCAGGTAATTTCTTTATGGGTAATCATTATAAAAAACAAAGTTCAGCCTTTCCTGGCTCATGGTCGATTGAAGAAAAATTTTTGGTCTACGCATACTACTTAATGATGGTTCTGCTGTACAAGTTGTCGCTGGCTGGACCAGAACTATTTTAATAAAACGGACATTTTCCGAGGCAATGCATTTTTTTCTTTAGCGCAGATGAAATCTAGAACTGATTGAAAAACTTTTAATTGAACTTTTTTTTTTTTTAGCCTCGTCAATGACTTTAACTGTTCAACTGTTGTTAAATGACGAGTGGTTTCAGTTGATTCAAAATTATCGATGAGGCCAACTAAAACTGCATTTAAACTGGAAAAGTATAACTGGTTGTAGATCTTATTTTGACTGGTAATAAGTATCCCTGAAGCCGACTCTAAATCTTGTAGGTACTTTCTTCTTCCTGCGCAGAGCTGGTTAGTCTAAATCAATCGTTTTATCAGATTTAGTTGCCGCATCAAAAAGTTTTTTAAAACGTGACTCAGTACGCAAAGAGCCTTTAAAGAATTTAAATTGTGAGCTCTGCGTTAAACATGAAGGGTTCTGTTTTCTTGTTAAAGAACAAGTTTTTGTAAGCCAGCTGTTTCAGAAGACATGGTAGCAGCTCATTCGTAACATTGTTTGCAACAGTTCTCGAGCCTTGAGTTGGAACGAAGAAGAGCGTTTTTCATAATCAAAAAACAGGTCCTTGCTTTTAGTTGTTGCTGCCTCATAAAATCCACAAAAATACTCATTAATTTGGAACTCATCGACCACAGTACGGAAAGATATCAATACCTATACAATTTAAAATTTCATTAAAAATCTCAAAGGAAAATACAAGGTGCAATAAATTGTTGTTTTAGCTAACAATACCAGCTCTTTTCCAGCTCTTAAAAAAGTAAGACACTTTTTTAACAGCTGTTGTCAGTTATTTTTTGTGTTACTTTATATAAAAATGTAAACGTAGTAAAACTCCGATTTAAATTTTCTTTTAACATTCTAAAAAGAAAGACCAAAATTCAAAACGTTGATAGTGGACGGACGGTAGTGAACGGACGGTAGTGGACGTGTTTGAAGTCTTCCTAACTTTTTGACATGAAGTTATTGTCAAGTGAACTAACCGTTACTTTGAAATTTGCATAAAATAAGCATCATTACCGTTAAGTTAAGTACACCAAGGTACCTTGTCTAACTGGCTTTATTTAAAGATTTTTTAATTGATACTTTCTTTTTATTTTGATCTTAAAATTTAATAAAAATTAATATTAAATCTACACAAAGACAAAAACGTCGCTAAAAAAATTACTTTAAAGCATTAGTAAACATCGTGAAAAAATTCTTAAATTGAGATCAAAAGACTATTTGAAGTTTTATTTTATCGAAAAAAAGTATTTTTTTATTTGAAAAAAATATTCCCTTAAAATATTAAGTTCTTTTCTTAAAAACGGTTTTTTTGGGTATTTTTATAGCAAAGGAAATTTCTTCGCTTTTTACGGAAAAAATTTGATTTCTTCCTCTGATTTTAAAAATAAAATTATATTTAAATTATATTTATTTTAAGATAGGATAAAATTTCAAGGAGGGCAAACGAATTTTAAAGGGGGAAAAGCTCAAGGGGGCAGGCTGCCCCAGTTGCACCCCATACTTTACACCTATGGTCAGAACCGAACTTTTTTTACTGAAATTAGTGTACATCGCCGACGTCACCAAAAACAATTTAGCTTTGAAGGAGGACAAGATATTCAACTTACTCCAAAGAAAGTTTTCAAATTAATTTTTATTATGTTATACTAGATACAGCTATTTCATCTCCTACCACCCAGTTTGAAACTTTTTCAAATTTTAAACAATGTTTTAAATTTCTCTACAAATTTATTTATATGAAAGATAAAGAAATAAAAAAAAGTTGTTTCGATCTTCATAATAAATTTAAAGATAGTGAATCCATGGCGCGAAATTGTATGAATAAATTATTTCTTTGGAAATAATCGTAAAAGAAAAAAAGCAACCGAAAGAATTCCTAAATTTTTTATATAAATACAACTTGGAGACGTCTTTTCCAAAGTATAAATTAAAAATTAAACTTTGATTTTTTTTCCTTTGATATTTGTTATCTCGAAGGGCGGCCATACATACACAGCACGCAGCCGGCCAAATGCCCAGGCACGGCCCTGCATATATCAAAGCAAAGTATAATTCTACCAACAAAAACAAAAGTGAGGAGCCAGAAGCTGAGAGTAATTAAAAAAGGATTAGAAGCAGAAGAAGAGCCAATTCATTTTTTATGAATCTAAAACTTTTTTTTGGTATTTTTATTTTTGTTTTTCAATTATCTCCAAATTAGATTTAGAGAAAATCAGATAAAGTTAAAAAAAGATATCTTTGAATAGATATATTCTTTTTCTTCAAAACTTAACCAGTTTGTTCAAAATACATTGGAAGAAGACTAGTAGCAGAATAATTACTTTTGCTTGTTTATAAGTTTTAAGTTTTGTCACCCACCGAGATCTACCCAGTAAAAATAATAACTATTATGGTAATGTCTTTTATGGTAATGTCTTTTAATGTAACTTTAGAAATACATCAGTAATGTGGATAAAACTGCTAGGGTACCTAAGTTAACAAATAAGTAGCTGAAAAACCAAAGACATTATAAAAAGATGTTTACTTCTGGAGAAATCCTTTTTTTAAACAACATGCTTTTTAAAAAAATGCTTATTTCAAATATATAAACTTATTATAAAAAAAAATAAACTAAATTATAATAATTAAAAAAAAAAAGTAGTGATTTATGCTTTAGCTAAATAGCAATTTTTAACATATTTCAAAAAGCATAAAAAAAAAAAAATTGTGGGTCAACGTGTTACTATCCATCTCGTGCCTTCCCATCTCATACTATCAACATTCTTGTGAAAATTTTTTGGTTTATCAGATGAAGTGAAAAACCTTTCTGGCACAGACAAATGCACTGAAGGTGTAATAGTGAAACTTTTTCAAATTGTTGCATAAGCAATTTGAAGAAATCGCCAAAAATTGCAGATCACACGCCTAACGGTAACTTATATATTTTGATTGATTTCAATTTTGTAGGAAAAAATATACGTTATCGGAGGGAATTTGGACTGTGAGGGTTGTTGTCAATTTTACCCAGAATTTAGTAAAGAGGCCGAAATCTTGGCCAAGTTGATATAGTTTTGTACTCGGAAAAATGTCTTGCAACATTTCTGCGTCCTGCAAAATTGCACAAACATTTTTTAAAATACGTACGCCCACACATTTAAAAAAAACTTAAACACAATTAAAGAAAGAATAGAGACAAACATCTAAAACAAGCAGAAAATAAAAGCCTTACGCGATGCTTTGTACCGCCAGAAACATCACGCGTGGAGTGTAAAGATCTAATAACCTGCGTCAACTACCAAACCGCGAAACTCTTTTTTTTAAATGCCTGTTTCTTTCAGCAAATTTTATTTCATATTTAAAAAAATAAGAACACAGTAAATAGCCTATTTTACACTGACAATAGGACCCTGTAACATGAATTACATGTTAACTAATTAACCTTCCTTGTAGGCAAAGTCGCTTCGTAAAAAGTAACATACATACTTATAAACTATAAGTATGTATGTTACTTTTTACGAAGACAACTAATTAGTTATAGTATAACTAATTAGTTGTCTTCGTGAAAAGTTAATTAGTTATTTAATTATTTAATCAGACAACCCTCTCAGGGATGTTACCTGCCTTAAAGAACAGATTCTATTTACAAAGTTTCTTACACCAAATAATAACCATCAAAACTAAGTAATAGCCAAAACGTAACTTAATCGTGTAAATACACGATCAAGTTATGTTCCGGCTATTACTTAGTTTTGATAGTGATTATTTAATTGGTTCTTGGATCTAATGAGAATTTTTGATAGTTATTATTTACTTGATTCTAGGCTCTAATGAGAATTAATGAATATCTAATATTATATTATAAAACAAAAAAACCTGTCAACAAAAACCTAATTAAACCACCATTGCCAATGGTAGTTTAATAAGTTTATGTTGTCAGGTTATATTCACACTATTATTTAGCCACTATTAAATCGAGTGTTTAATTTATACTGCATACATACTTTTTAAGTAATTAAATAATAGATTTTTGTTTACTGTAAATATTTGTATACCGTTTTCTTTTTTATTTTAGCAAGATTTAGTTTAACTAAATAATTTTGTTTTTTATTTTTTTAATTTTTTTTTACATGAGTCTTAAATATTGCAAAAAGTCTTAAATATAAAAGAAAATATTAGAAAAAAAAAAAAAAATTCTTTTGAGGTGGCAAAATTTTTTTAGTTGTTAGAAGCTTGTTAAATGTTTCATCTTTATTAATGATAAATTATAATGATTTCTTTCATTGATCACTTTCATGATCTCTTCCTTAAAATGATAAATTTAGTTGATGTCATTAATTTATCATTAATAATATTAATTATCATAAATTATCATTAATAATGATGATATATGATTGTTATATTGTTATGTTATTACTATATTTTGTTTTATACAGTAATAATATACATTTTTTAAGCAATTTTAATACTTCAAAATTTAATTTAATAGTTTTATACTAAATAATTATTTTAAAATTCATTAATTGTGAGAAAATATTATGCATGAATAAAACCTGTTTATAAATAATTTGTATTTTAGTTTTTAAACTTTTTTTAAAATATGTTTTAGCAACTCAGTATAATTTAAAAAAAAATGTTCAAAAAGCCTTTTAGGATTAAATCCAATACTAATATTCGTAATTCTGAAAGGTAATGTTACCTAATTCTAAAATTTTTTTTTTTGATTTCTCATCAGCTGCAATTCAAATAAGCTACAAAAAATTAGAATATTATTTTATGAATATTTTTTTACAAGGCGTAAACTTCGAGAAAATGTGTTAAAACAATACCCTCATTTTAACTCGCAACAATTAATAAACCTAGTCCCAAACAAAGAAGATATGTCGGTCTCAAAGTTTGTAACAAATTCAGAGAAGAATGTTACCTGCTATTTTCTAAACAAAAATCCAATTTTGTTTGAAGTTGATGGTATTTTGTTACCAACAGGTATGAAATGCTTCATTTTATTCATTTTATTATATTGCTACTGTGGTGATAACGATGGTGATGCTGATATTGCTAATAATGATGATGACAATCATCATCATTGTCATCATCATCATCATCATCATCATCATCATCATCATCATCATCATCATCATCATCATCATCATCATCATCATCATCATCATCATCATCATCATCATCAATTTTTTTTTCCTTAATTGTTTTGAATAAATTTAGTTTTATGTGTAATGACAACTTGAGTCAAGTTGAAAACATATATTTATTTAGTTTATGCTTTATGGAGCACTGGTATTACCTTGCTTAATTTTGAAATGCCATCTGTTGTGTTTCCTGTTATCTCTGGTGGGGCAGGTAAGTTTTTTTTAGCATATTTTTATATTTTTATTCACTCTAATGTATAAATAATTAAGGTTTAAAAAAATGTAAAATTAATAAAGGATAAAATTGTTTTAGTAAAGTTAAATTAAAATATCTTCATCAAAAGGTGACATAATTTTGATAACAATATATGAGAACAACTCTATAATAAGATTTTCTGCTCTATAAATTGAGTTTAGTAAAAAAGTTAAGTATTTTTTTAAATGATTTATAAACCTGCTCTTAAGAAAAAAAGTTTGTTAAATAAGTTAAGTTCTAATAGAAAATGTTTGATGTATTTTTGTATTAAGAAATTGCAAAATCATTGAATGGTTTTTGAAAAAAGGGTTTTATTTTTTCTTTACATTGTTTGCGTGGCCACTGATAAGTGAACTTTCAAACTATTTATAAGAATAATGAAATGAATGCAAACTAATTGCAGCGTATTAATTTTGATAATTATTTTATTGTTTTTGACCTGTCAAAGAACTATGCAGGACTTTTAAAATGCTGGCTATAAATAGGGATTTATTCTCCTATTCCTACTTTTCTGGGTATATATAAAAGCTTTTTTTTTTGAATTTCAAATTTTAATAGAAGGGAAAAGTTGCATAATGATATAAATAGTAACTGGGCCAAAATTTTCAAAAAGTTTGTTATGTTTTCAATACCATGGGGTTGTTTTTTTTTTTTAAAAAAAAAAAAAAAAGACAATATGTTTATAAAACAAAAATAACAAATGCTATTATCTCTACTAGATTTATAATAGAGTTCATTTAAAAATGCCTACAAAAATACTTACATCAAACATGTCATGCTAAATTATCTTTCCTTAAAGCAGAAAAGGAGAGTGGAAAGTGATGGTAATCAACCTTCTTTGAAAAAAGAAGATCTGGAAATCTAGCACACAAAAGGCTAAGGCCTCAATTTTTGGCCTTAAGACCAGGCCGAGGGCTAACAACTCTGGAGAAAAGCATCGATGATGTTTCTTATTTACAATAAAAAGTACAGAAATATTATGAATTCTATCAACAAAACAAAACATACAGATAAATTGAAGTCCATAATCATAACATTTTATAAGCATGCAGAAAATATTTTATCTGATTTTGCCGCATGCAAGTGCTTTAATTTTTTTAAACATATCTGTGAAAAAGTAAAAATGCTACCATAGAGAGGACATGATTTTATAAGCAAACAGAGATACAGATTATGTATATATGGTCTCGATATTAAAACTACTTTAATGTTGTGCGCAAAAAAGCAGGAAAAAACAGAGTAAAATGCTTCTTACTGTCTAACCCATCATCACTGTGTTGTACTATTACAGGCATTGAAGCTCAAGCAATATCATTTGTGGCTTTCAGAATTTAAGTTATCCTTATTCTGACTCTAATGACAATGGAATACTTAGTATTCAGTCACCAATGCTGATTGACACAGCTGAAGACTGCAAACAAAAACAGAACAGAAAAGATAAAATAAATGAGATCACCATTACCAATTTCATTATAAGCCTGTGATGGTGTAGATGTTTCAAGCAAAGGTGCTGAATTTATCGAATGAGCAGTGTTTGAAGATATAAGCATAATTTCAAAAGGAGATCTAAAATAAATGATAAAAGTAAGATTCATAGAGAATGAAAGGAAAACAGACTTAAAAAGCAACATTTAGAGCAGGAAAATATTCAAATGTTAGATTTGTATTTTGTTGGAAGAAAAGGTACAACATAAGTTATTGATACTAACATAGAGAAAAATATACAAAAAACTAACCAAGGAAAAACATGTAATTTTAGTACAGAGATTAGGGTCAATGTATCTGAATTGGATACAACATTAAGACAAGTATAAACACATTTTTAACTCAAAACATTATTGATACATCCAAATTTAGTTGCCATAGGTTGTTACAGAACAGTTGTCAATATATGCAAGGCATATATTAAGTAAATATATATTTATAGTTTATTGTCCATCCGGTTTGGATTAACTTTTGGATAATTTTTGATTGGATAAAACTACTGAGTTGAAATTTTTTGTAGTGTTACCTAAATCTATTTAGAGTGTTCTAAACAAAGCTCTTCAAAATTTTATAAAAATAAGACAAGCATTGCCATTTTTTACATAAGCATATTTTTACTTTAAAAGTATGTTTAAAAAATTATTTTCTAAACCTGGTGCATTTAAAAGATAATTTTTTTTTCTAGCTCGCTCATAACATAGTATTACTAGAGATGGTTTGAAATAGTTGAGTTTGTTATCAAAGTTTACTTCCAAATGTGGTTTAATATATGATGTAATCCGTCATGCACCGAATTGGTAGACATTTATGGCTAACCATTAATTTATCCTAGTATGCCAGCAGTGACATAAAAAATATCATTGATCTAGTGATACAAAAGAATCCTTTTTTTTTGCGCATCTGGAAAACATGCTTCTTGCTATGATATTGGATACTTGCCCACATGTGAGGAAATGGGCATTGCAACAAATTATAAAAGCAAGGTCTATAAAAACAAAGTTTGAAAGTTCGCTATACCAGAAATCAATTTTATAGCAGAAAATTATAAAGACCTAATTAATTTTAATCTAATTAATTGGAAAAAATGAGAACACAATAAACCTTCTGCTACTGCTCACATGTCAAATAAAAATCTAATAGAAGTTATTATGTTTTAGATGTGCAACATTTTCCATACTCAAGGAGTATAGAGATGCATCATACTTGTAATCGAGGCTTCAGATCAAGCTTGCAGTTCAGGTAGTAAAAATGGCTTCATTTATGCAAGACTTGATTACAAAAAATAATGCCTGTATTCAACACAAAAAGACTGTCAGACACACAAATGAATCAGATAATTGAACTTCATTAAAAAAGAAATTATATTTTGTAACTAAATTATATTTTATGTTTCAAAATAAGTTTTAAACATAGAGGAACTTACCCTCTCTATTAAAACTTTTGTTATGTATTTTCGACTGCAGGGCTTGTTTGGCAAAAACTCATAAAACATGAACTCATGAAACTCGTGATTTTTTTGTAAAAATCTAGTCCTTTTGCAACTGAAGATGCAAAAATATTTTCTTGAAAATTGTAAACATTATTAATTATAATATTAAGTCATTGTGCAATATTAAACTATTTCATATCTACTATATGCATAGAAATTTTGTTGTTTCGTGAAAAAAGGGTGTGTTTTTTTAAAAAGAAAAAACAGCCCCCTGGCACTAACTCAGCATAGTTAAGAAGAGATTAGAATGATTTACAATTCTTAAAGTCTAAAATATGTTTTCAAACTTAAATTTTTTTGTATTTTCTGCTCATTCTTGATGACTAATGTATATTTAAAAAAAGTAGAATTTAAGTTCTTCTTATATAAATAATTATTTTTTTTATAAAATTAATTATTTATATAAAAAATCTTCTTCTTAATCCTGTAATTTGTAACATTGTTTTCAGTTTAGGATGTTGAACGCTGGATGCATGTGGTTGTACGCCTTGAATAACCACGCATATATTTTTTTGTTGATAACTTGGTCATGATTTTTTTGCATATAATGCATTTTAAAAATACGCTGAAAAAACCCAACTAATTTGTCATATTGTTATTATTTTTTTTTATTAATAATTTATTATATAAGTTATTAATGAGAAAATAAAACATTAAAATAAAATGTATATCTTTTATTAATGAGAAAATAAAAACATAAACATAATATATATATATATATATATATATATATATATATATATATATATATATATATATATATATTTATTTTTTATTTAAAATTTATTTTTGTTCTTATTACAATATATTCTGGTGTTATGCACTTGTACATAAAAATGTATGAATACATAAACTCGATAAGTGTTAAACAATACAATCAGTTGTGGATGAAGTGCGAGGGGGTTGTAGCCTCGGGTCGCTTATTATTAAAAAGGACTTTTTTTGAAGTTGTCTTTACGCTGTGGCACATTAAATATTACGTTTTTACATTTAAAGTTTTAAACAACGATGCTTAGTAAAAGCACATTTTTATTTTAAATTTGTGTAATGTAAGTTAAACATGCATTTACTCACGTTCTGACGCTTTTTCATGAAATTTTTGTTTACTAAATGAATTATGTCATTAAGTAACTATTATTTCGTCGCGTTGCACAGTGGGCCAAGATCAGCGTAAAATGGACAAAAAATCATAACTCTTTTATTTTTAAAGTTGTCAAATTGAGCTTTTTATTAGTGACTCTAGTCATCATGAAGATCAGTTAAAAAAAAATTCTATTTTTTTGCAGATGCAGATAAACACCCTAATAGAAAAGGGTGCAGAGGGTGTTAACAATTTTAGACATAACTTTTAGTTGTTTTTTAGAAACAGTTTTTCCTATATTCGAAGCATTAAATAATTAAAATGTTTGTTATGTGTTAGAACCCTTTTTATATACAAAGAAACGTTTATTTATTAGATATTTTATCAGAAATCTAATCAAAAATATATAATAAACTTAAAAAAATGTTACATAAAAAGTTTAATACAATCTTTGTTAAGTTCATGTTCTTTAATAAATCTCAAACTCCTTCTAAGAGAGCTAATAATTGGATCTGAACTGCACAATAATGTTCGCATTACATCTTTATTAGTGAGTTTTCTTAAATATTTTGTTGTATAGTGTTTTCTATAATTTTTAACGTCTTTATTTCAACATATCTGAGCTGAGAAAGGAGACCTACTGGTACTGATTTATCTCTTACAACTTGAAAACTATAAATTAGAATTTTATGTAAGATATGAGACATTAGGAACCATGGGTACAGAGAAACTCAGAGCTCTGCTGTTTCTTTGAAAAATATATTTCAAGTTCATCAGCGTTAATTTAATGTTTGCACAAAAAATTACATAGAAACATTTCATGAGATTTTTATCAAGCCAAGTATTTCAGCAGAGACCTTATTGTTTTTGAATACTTTTTGTGCCATGTTTCCATTTGTTGTACCTGAGCTGCTGCTTTTTTGTACATCTACAATTAAACCTAAGTGATCTTACATCTTTTGTTGAAAAATAATCTTTTTTTTTAATAACAATTTCGTTATCATCATTTTCCCTAACTTGCCACTTTCCTAATTGAATTCTATAACTTATATGAAGGCAATATTCAAAGCATCTAATCCATGCATTTAATGTGCTTAATCCAAGCTCAGTGGAAACTGTATTAGAGATTTTTTAAAAAGCAACATTTAGATTGTTCATATTTAAAGTCGCAGTCCAAAATTACTACATGCTTGAAAAGAATTACTTTAAGGCGAATCTATAGTAGCTACTTTTCCATCAATAATTGTGCACTAAAACTAATATTTGATAATAAGGGGATTAAAGAATGTTTTTTTCAAATTATAGTTTTTGAAGGAAACATTCTTGTGTAATAACAACACTTTTTTTTTTTTTTTTTTACATGAAATCGTACTTGTAGAAGATGGTTTTTCATTGGTCCATAGTGATTTGACAGATTCTTCAATATAAAGTTTAATTAGAACAATGCAGGATAGAAATAAAAATTGTTCCTCAACATAAATGATACTTATCTTGTATTCTGTACTTTGTTTGTATAATGATTTGCTGGTTGAACCATCAAGTCATATTTTGTGTATAAAAGCTAGTATGGATTTTTTCGGAGCTTTTACAGATTCATTGATTATTTTTAACAACCTGTATGTAGCATGGTCAATAAGGCTCTGTAAATCAACTGAGGCTGGATAATCATTAGTTTTTATTCCACAACAACGAAAATCCCTTACTATAAGTTGGATACAGTTGGCAGTCCAAAATCAAAGCATACAGATACTAATATAAGTCGGCAGTCCAAAATCAAAGCATACAGATTCATTGAGTATTTTTAACAACCTGTATGTAGTATGGTCAATAAGACTCTGTAAATCAACTGAGACCAAATAATCAGTAGTTTGTTTCCCAACAAGGTATGCATAAATCGTTTTCTTCCTTTCATTATAAGTTGGGTACAATTTGTTTCCTTTAGAAACTGCTCCAATGCGAATTGTTTGGTAATCGACTTACCTACTTTTTTAAGTCAGCAATCCAAAATCAATGCTAATGCTTCCTCTTCAGTATACATTATTGTTGAAGTAACTGCACCATCTTTTTTTGATTTTAATATTAGCTTCAAAACCTTAAGTGTAAAAGTATAAATTTGAATAGTGAGATAAATACAATCCACTAAGAAAATTTATCACCTGTAGTATTTTGGAGATTTTTTAAAAATAAATATGATATATAAACTAAAGAAAGGCTTTAGCATAGATGATAATGTACCTTAGCATCGCTGAACCTTTTTTCCTCTTTTAGTTTCAAAATAAGTGAATAAGATAATTCCTCTCTTTCGGCAACAATCTTTGTATTTTCTGCTCTCCTCTTCTTTGTTTTTTTTCAAAAGCTTGTGTAAATGGTATGGAATTTGCACCTGGTGGTCTTCCATAGATAACTAATTTAAATTAAAATATCAAATGATTGTATTTATTATAAACACTTGCTTAAACACAATTAAATATTAAAACAAAAAATGAATCCATTACTTTAATTTTTATGAAGTATTATAGCCAGGGGGTGATTGAGCTGGCTTGCACAGGCTCGGGCGAGTAAGTTGTTAAAATTTTGGAAAATTGGCGAGTCGGTAGTTAAATTATTTCTCAAAAAATATATATCAAATATATATTTAAAAATTAAATGAAAAAATAACTATTTAAAACTTATTTGTACATCATATAGTATCTAATCGCATTTGAGACTTATTCTTTGACTTTCTCCAAAAAAAACATTTTAATAAGCTCAATATACTCTTTTATTGCAATTACACTACAATACTATTTTTAAAGTCAAAAAGTTTGTAAACTAATAGCATTTATGGATTAAGATGGTTCATTACGTTTTGTAAATTTTCATTATGAATTGTAAATATATAAGATATCAACAAATTTTGTGATTTTGTTGATGTTATCATACAGTCGCAAAATATCGAGTTGCCTAAAACAATTTTAGAGTCAGAGAAAATAGCTAACACCATAGCAGTTAGCAGTGCAGAAGCTGAACGAGGATTTAGTTAGATGAATACAATTGTAACAAAATTAAGAACTAGTTTAACATTAGATCACATTACAGATCTGTCCATAATGTCCATAATGTCCATAAATTTATTGGGAAAACCAATAATTTTATGGACAACCAATAATCCCTGTAAAGTCGTGGATAAATTTTCATTTATCCACGACTTTACAGGGATGGCTTCTTCTCGCCCTTTTTTTCATCAGAATGAAAAAAAGGGCCGAGAAGAAGCCATCTCTGTAACTTTATAAGCATCAGGGTCGGTAACTAACTTGATTAAGTTGTTTTCCAAAGCGTGAAAGAATTTTTAAGTAATTTCTTTATTTTTCATAATGATTAGTACAATCAAATTTCAATTTAAAAATATAATTATAGTTTTTTATAGTTTTTAAATAGTTTCTAGATGATTAAAAACATAATCGATAATTAACTGAAATACGTTCAGGAAAAGAATTCCAGTTTGCTATAAGGTAGTTGTAAGATGTACAATGATTTGTGGATTCTGAAAATTGAGATAATTGTTTTAGAGAGAACAAACCGTAATCAGAAGCACCTAAGGGTGAATGAGTAGAAACTGAGCAAACGTTTATAAACAAAATAAAGCAATGAGTTTCATGGTTTTTTGAAAAATGAACTAAGTGCAAAAAAGAAGTTAGCATTCTTCAAAAATGAAGGAGCCTTAACGTCGTTGTGGAAAAAAAAGTCACTTACAATCGCACTACAATCTTGACCACTTATGTAGTTTTTTTTTTAAAAGCTTGACCTCGGCTCTTTAGATAGTTAAAAACATGCTGAATAAAATTGACAAAGAAAAAAAAAAATTATAAACAGGCTAAACTAAATAAAAAAGAAACAATCTTAACGAAAGAGAAATTACAAAAAAAAAAATTAAAACCTATAGTTCTAAAAAAAAATCAACTAATATGAATCTGAAAAACTAAAGTTCTAGAAAATTTTTTTTAATTATTTTTTGTAATTACCTTAAGGTTGAATAATTCGTCGCTTTGGTTTGACGAGTTCCAAACTGTTTTTTTTTTATATTAGGAAAACAGCTAATAAATCTTTTTTTCTTTTTTTTTAAATGTCTAAATAAAAATGTTTTTATGATTATTATTTTTTTAATAATGTATTTTTATATACCAAACCATAAACATAAAAAAAATAATAATATAAAAAATTTTAAGTTAACATCTAAAAAGATTTTTTTAAAATTCTTTTAATACTAAACCAACATTATGAACTATAAATAAAAGATAAATATATATATATATATATATATATATATATATATATATATATATATATATATATATATATATATATATATATATATATATATATATATATATATATATATATATATATCAGGGGCTATTCTAGACCATTTTCGACAGCGTTGATCATATTAGGGCACTGATTTGGGCGCCACCCAAATTAAAATTTGAGGACCTTTTTTTTACATTTTTTACGGCAAATATTTTTTCACAAAAAAAATGCAGATTTTCTACTAAAACTTGCCAGTACGAGGGAGTATCGCCGCCGAATATTTTTTTCTAGAACAGGTGCTACATATATATATATATATATATATATATATATATATATATATAATATATATATATATATATATATGTAAATATATATATATTTTTCATGTATGTATATACACTGGTATACATATAAATATATATATATATATATATATATATATATATATATATATATATATATATATATATATATATATATATATATATATATATATATATATATATGTATATATATATATATATATATATATATATATATATATATATATATATATATATATATATATATATATATATATATATATATATATATATATATAAGGTATAGATATATACATATATATATATATATATATATATATATATATTTATATATATATATATATATATATATATATATACTGGCATATTATTTCATGTACATATATATCTATCCCCATCATGCATATGGCGTATATATTTCATGTATATACACATATTAATTCCCACCACATCCCTGGTAGTATCGCACTCAACTTGTTTCTCCATGCGCAGCCTTGTTCGTCAAGGTTTGTGTTTCGGGGTTATAGAGTTAAGAGAGGGTTAAAACCACAAATAAGTAGCCTTCTCGTCTGTAGTGTCCTTCTCAGCCTTGAGTAGGTAACAAAAAAAAAATTGCTGTTTAAAAATTGCCATTTTTAAACAGCAAAACTTTATTCACTTATTTTTTAGCAATTGTTTTTTCTATGAGCATTTGCTTTTTAGTTTTTACTTTTACTCAAAGCAATTGCCTGTGAGCAATTGCTTATTTTTACTCATCCGGCCTATTTGTTGTGCTTGGTGTTAATAAAAATAAAAACCTATAACACTTTTGCTCTCATTCATAATTTGGGTTTCATTATTACAATCTTCATTTATTAAACTTGCTTTTTGATCATCTTTTGATGGACATTGTTGTTCAGTTTGGCATGGTAGATCATTTAAATGATTTTCTTAAAAAATAAAATAAAAAAGTACAATGAGCAATTTTTCTGACAAAAAAATTATAAAAAAAAGATAAAAAGATATTAAAAAATTTTTATACAAATTTTGAGTTTAAAATTGAAAAACCTTGTTCAAAACCTTGTTTAGCACTTTGTTCATTTTCATTTATTGAAAATTCCAGTGTTATATTTTCGAGCCCGTTAATGGACAGCTCATTTGTAGTGGGTTGAATTGTTGAACATACTTGTGTTATTATGGGTGGATCAGACTTATCACCAATTAGCCTGAATTAAAATACTCAAACATGAAACACAAACAAATAATTAGAAAATAAAAAAGATAACTTATTTACCCTAAATAATTTACATTTTTAGTGTACATTTATATAAATATAAATTTATAGAATGTAATAATAATAACTATTTAAAGAAAATGAATTAAACTTTATTAAATAAAATGAAATTAAATAAATAAATAAAAAAAATGTAAAATTAATTTTGCATACTCATTTCCATTGAGAACAACAAAACATGGTGTACCAGTTGAAAAAGATATATATGATATATAAAAAACTTTGATCTTTAGTAATGTTTTTATAAAATTAGGCACTTTTAAATAAAAAAAACAACAACTTACATTTAATAAAAAAAATAACTTTATTTAATAATTTATCAAAAAGTATTTTTAAAAAAGTTCATTAAAACTTATTCGTTGTCGTTGTTGTTTAAGAACATAAATTGTTTAAAAAACATTACATTCATCATTAAAAAAAACAACTTTTGAAATAAAAGTTTTATTTAATATTCTATGATAATTTATTTTATAGGGTTTTAAAACTTTATTTGAAAGCAACTTTATTGTAAACAAATTTTACATAGCATAACAAAAAATAAATAATTTTGTTATGTTTTTGACTATTAAATAAATGGATCTATTGAAAAGTTTGTTAAAACAATCATTTTTGTTGTTGTTTTTAAATTAATTGCACAAATTGTTTTAAAAACATTTGCATTCATCGTAAGAAATACCCTTTGTAACAATATCTTTCGATAACTTAAATGTCATTCAAAATATGTAATCTTTAAAAGCAATTTCTCACATTATTACTTTAGACTTTATCATGATATATATACCTTATGTTAATGACATATATATATACTTTATGTTAAATGACATATATACCTTAGACTTTAGAGTTTCTCACATTATTACCTTAGACTAGGCACATTTTCAAAATATTTTTAAAAATCTTAAAGGCCATAGTTAACTTATTCTAAAAAATAAATAAACACATGGTCAGGAATAGAGTGCAATTGCTTGACTTTCCTGTCCACAACTGTCAACGCAATATTTTTCTATAGATTTCTCCTTAACTACTTAAAAAGGTCAAAAATTAAAAAAAGAAAGAATTGACACAATTACTTTTTATATCATTATGCAACTTTTCTGCTCAATTGCAATTTGAAGTTTCAAAAAAAAAGTTTCTTCACACCCTTTTACTAAACCCTTTTAATACACTCTACTCCTAAATATATACTCTTTAATTAAATAAGTTATAAGGTTTTGAAATAAACAGGTTTTTATCATTTTTATAGTTTAAGAATTTATTTATTAATTATATGTAGATTTAATGTTT
>NC_061169.1:36954035-36989035 GCF_022113875.1 Hydra vulgaris
CTAAAATGTAGAGTGCTGCTAAAAGAAAGCTATTAAGTAGAACTATAACAGAAAAATACAAAATACTACTTTATAAAGATCTTGACTAAGTAGAATCATCTGTATCTGTATCAAAAAATTTGATATAGATACATTCCAAAGCAAACATTGTCTGGATGGTCAAAAGAAAAAAACAAAATATATTCAAAAGTCGAAAAACAAATAAGACTTCTGCAAAAAGAGTGTCTCCCTAAATGAGGATTTGGATAAAGCGTGTTATATGTGGCTTTTAAACACCTGACATTAAAACATTCCTGTGTCTGGAACCATTTTTAAAGTTGAAGCTTTGCATTTTGCAAAAGAACTTGGTTGTGAGAATTTTCAAGCATCCGATGGATGGAAAAAAAGAAACAATTATTTAAAACAATATCATGTATTTTATCATTTAATTTTTTCATTGATATTTACATTTTTTTCAGTCATTTGTCTAAAAAATAATAATAGACATGGTACTCTTATTTCTATTCCATCCCCCATAAACCAATAAATTATCAAACCAATTCTTCTATTTTAATTTGCTTAAAGTTATTACCACATTTTAGCTTATGTTAGAAAAAACGACAGAAAGTTTGCATTAGAAGACCGTTAGGTAGCATTGGTTATTGACAATTGCACTGCCCATCTGAATATTGAGAATCTTAAATGGGTCCCACTCTACTTTTCCCCCTGAAACACAACCTCATGTTTGCAGCCAATGCAGTCAAGGAGTCATTTGATTGTTGAAGTGTAAGTATCAAACTAATTTAATTCACAATATCATAAATGCAATTGATAACGGAAAACAAATGTCTTCAATCTCCATACTTAAAGCTACAAAAATGCTTTTTCATTCTTGGAATGAAGTTTCAAAAACCACTCTTAATAACTGCTTCCACAAAGCAGGATTTATGGAAGGAATAGTAGTACCAGACGAAGATAAAGAATGCTTTCCTGCATTAAAAAAATTTAATTGATCAGTTACATCAGTGACGAAGGTCTTGTTCCAGAAGATTTTACTAACGAAGATATGTTAACAATTGATGTTATGTTATATAATCATTTCAGTTATGGGAGGAGTGATGACTGATGAAGATATCGTTCAAGATATCATTGAGGAAGTTGAAGAAGAATTGCAAGAAGAAGAAGGAAACAAAATGTCAGATAAAATGATGACAAAGCCAAAGATTGAAGAAGTTTGTAAAAGGATTGATACCTTTGCTATTTTTTTGATGTTTACTCGGAGCAGTGAAATTGGAAGAGTAGCTTTGAATGCTGCAAAGCTGTTTGAAAAAGAATTGTGCAAGTCACTGAAGCAAACATCAATTTCGGACTTTTTTTCGTTTATAGTATATATAAAATATACAAAAATATATATTTCACATAATTTCACATTATATTGTTCTATATATATGTAAATAATATTTATATATTGAGGAGCATTTGATAAGTCTTGAAATCTCAATAATTTGGATATTTTAAAAAGTCCGACTTAACGAGAGCTTTGCTTAATTTGGACATTCCTTAAGTCGGAAATAAATATATACCCCTTCAGAGTCTGAGTTAATGGGATTCTATGGTATGTATGTATATACATATATATATATATATATATATATATATACATATATATATATATATATATATATATATATATATATATATGTATATATATATATATATATATATATTTATGTACTGGCGATTTATGTTATAATATATAACATAAATGGCTAGTTTAAATGAGCACTCTGACATCATTCTTTCAGAGATGCCGACCTCATTCTTTTAGAGGTCAGCAAAAAAAATTTGATACAAAAGTCTTACCATAAGACATAAAAATGAAGTATATATATATATATATGTATGTATATATATATATATATATATATATATATATATATATATATATATGTATATATATATATATATATATATATATATATATATATATATATATATATATATATATATATATATATATATATATATATATATATATATATATATATAGACAAAAAATAGTATAATAAAGTAGTAAAATAATAAAATGAATCCAATTATTAAAAAGTGACATGAAAAGCAACTATTATAGGTGCTCGTAAAATTTGAAGCAATTGTTCGCCATTTAAAGCTCGCTATTTAAAGAGTTTTTTATTCATGTTTTATTTTATATGAGCAATTGCTCAGAGTAAAAACTTTTGCAAAAAAAAAAAAAACAATCTCTTAAAATTTTTATTTCAATTTTATTAATTTGAGCAATTATTTCAAAATCAGTTAAAGCAATTGCTCATTTTTATTCCCTCCCTCATGAATTTTTTTTTTTTTTACAATAAATGTTATTTTAATTTTTTTAAGACATGGATCAGTTGTTGTTTAATTGTTTTTGTCAAGCACTTTTAAACGCCAAAAAAATTGAACTACCAATACTTGTAAGCAGTTTTTCCAGTCAATATTTGCATCCTGCTTGGTGAGTTTTAAAAAAAGTGACTTTCTATTATTTTTGAATGGTATCAATTTTTCCCAAAACAGTTTATTTTTATATTAAGAATTAACGTCATAAATCCTTTTTGAGTTCATTCTTTATTAAACTTTTTATTGTTATATTATTTAGTGTTAATCATTTTTTTGTTTTTTATTCTCAAATTCAAGTCCAGAAGGGCAAAGACTTGATGTGAAAAAGTCGTCATACAAAAAAGTAAGTTTTAATTCAAAATTATAAATTTCTTTGTTGTGTTGCAGTTTTTTTTTTTTAATGTTTTAATAGTGTTACATTTTTTTTAAAGTGTTATAAATTCTTACTTACTCATTTATGTTATAATTTCTTATTTACTTATTCACAGTGACATGCTGGCTCCAAAAAGCCTGTGCAGGATTTTTCTCTAAAGACCCATGATACTAATCAGGGCATTGACCCAAACATGAATTCGTTTGGGTCAATGCCCTTATTTCATAGATTTAAACAGTTCTAAAAATATTTGGAGATCATTTGAATTTTTATCTTGTTCAGATCGGTTGTGGTTTCTTAGCCTAATATTTTGCCCTTTTGCAGAAACATCAATATTCCACCAATCTATAACCTGCTGAATAAATAAGGATGTTTCATGAGCTCCTTTTAGTTTCAAAGCAGCTACTACTTTCTCATTAAATATTATTAAAACATGTTGCACATTCTGTAATTAAAGTCTAGAAGGATAAACAGCAGCATGAAATGTAGGAACTGATTTTAAAATATTATCCTTTTCATAATGACTAGCAAAAGGCAACCCGTAATACGGGTTTTGGTCGGTCTGTTACATAATTAATTTATAGTAGCTGTTTTCCACAATTTAATCTTGCAAAACCTTAACTAATACCCTTTTAGAAAATTGCCTTCAGCTTGAAAAAATTAATCCATCTGTAAAATTAACATAAAAATTATGAGGAGGTAAAATAATTTACCAACTACTACTTAACATTATTAAGTAATTTACAAATGGCACAGGCCATAACAGTGTAAGGCAGAACCATTTTCATCGACCTTCCTAAGTTTAACACAATACGTTTTTAGTTACTGACGCAAAATAATAACACTTGGTTATACTTTAAATTGACGAAAGTGTCAACTAAATCCTTAAAATAATTTTTATAACACGAACCATTAAGATTAAAATGAAGTTAACTTATATTATACAGGAGTTATCAATTTTTTGTTATCCCCTTGATTAATTGTTCTTTAGAAAAGAAAATTGTTAACTTAAAAATGTTAAATGCACACGTTTAAATAAATTAATAAAAAATAACAAAGTTTATTATACTACGCAACTGAGTACAAATACCTTTCAAACAAAAAAAAATTTAATTTACGATCAAACATAGGTATAACAAATTTTTTAATACATTAATGCATCATAGAACAAACTAAAATAAAAATTATAAGAGATAAGTAGACATAAAAATTTGTAAACCAAGCTGACCCGACCCGGGTCTTGTTAAGTCTGTTCAACACAGACCATTTGTATATTATTTATTTGGCCTCTTTATTTCATTAAATTTTTAGTAAACGGTAATTTGCCACCTTTTACTAAAAATTCCTTTTGTAACTCGAAATTTAATTTTTCTAAATATTTTGGCTCTAATAAAGAGGTTTCTTCCCTCTTTTTGCTTTAATGGTGGCCTGGTGAATAAAATAAAATATTAAAATGTAAAACAATGATCTACTTATATAAAAATATTTTCTTTCTTTCCTCAAAAGTGTTGCAAATACAGACTAAGCTAACTAATTAGTTAAACACATAAATAAAACTTAAGTAACTCGATATTAATGCGCAAAACTACAATATTCTCCATATTTTTAAAGGTTTTTAGTTACGACCGCCCATTCAACCCATACGACCCCCCAATCAATTCTCTCTCTACAATTCTCAATACTAATTCTTATTTAAGTCTCATCTAAGAGAGAGAGGAAGTGTTTTAAAAACACCATGTTAGAAAAAGTAAAAAAGTCATGCAATAAATAACAGTAACTGGTTTTATTATGCTACCAATAAACAAAATTATTTTTACCTTAACTAAAAGTTAATTTCCAGCATTTCTTAATTAATTTCCAGCTTCTCTTTAACTGTTGACAAATGATTAATATTGTAAATTTCACATCATATTAAATTTACAAAATTAAAACCATGTTTCAACAGTAAGCAAAATAATCAAGTGATGACAAAAACAACTAAAAAAAAAATGAACAATTATATTAAGATTACAAAAGTAAAAAAAAAAAAAAAAAAAAAAAAAAAATCATTTAAAACTGAAATTTTTATTATTTGTTACTATAAATAGTAAAATTCATACTTTGCTTTATTTTAAAGTGTCTAATGTAAAGTCAAATAATAGACATTAACAGCGCTTGACACTGAATTCTGCCAAGTAAGTTTTTGGTTCATCAAGCAAAATTTCTTATATTTCAACGACAATTAATTTTATCATGCCTAGATCTTTTTCTTTCATATGACAACAACTTCATGTCACCTATAACCATTTACACTAATAACTTCTTCGAGCCTAATATTATAAATCTGTTATCATTAAATATATATTACCAGTTTTTATGCTACTGTTACAACTGAATAAATGAACGTTTTATATTTTTACTACTGAAAAATATAAAACAAAATTTATTTACATTATTTTAATTTAGCAAAGAATTTAGAACACAGTGCAAAGTTATTTGCATTGTGTTCTAAATTCTTTGCTAAATTAAGAAAGCCTTCAGGCACAATCTTAATGCACAAAAATAATAAATGCAGAATCTTGTATAAAAAATGAAGCAATGTCAGTCTAAAGTAATATATATGTATGTATATATATTCAAATTTTTTCTATTCTTAATTTTTTCTTTGAGATAATATTCATATAGATTCAGAGAAATATAAAATATTCCGATATATAGGCACATTTAAGTATATAAACTTACCTGTCAAAAATTACAGTCAGTTTTTCATGTTAAATACATAAAATATATATCTAATATAAAATTAAACAAAAAATTAAACTTACTCAAATCAGTAACAGTTCGACTGTCTAAATATTTTTATTATTAACCCTTCTATTTAAAAAATAAAAACAAATGATTTGAAGTAACTAAAAAGCACTTTAGCTCTTTCCAATTGCACTAAAAAATAAAATAAATCTTGCTTGCTAAGTTGCCTAATTCTTAAGAATCTGATAACAAATAAGTAAAAAACCAAGAACAAACAAACATTTATTTACTAAAACTACTCTATTTAAATAAATTAAAGTATACAGAGAACAACATTGATACTCCTTGAAAGCTGAAAAACTTTTTATCTCAAATTTGCTTGTAGACCTTGCTTATGAAACCACTTGAATAAGAAAAGCATCAAAAAAGCCTAGAAGCTGGTATATGCTACATTGAATTTTAAATGTTGATTGGTGTAGATATTTTTAAAAAAATTCAAAATGATTTGTTCTTCTATAGCAAATAAATACACCATAAATCTGAAGTTAAAAATGTAATGAATAAGTAAATACAAAGAAAAACATCATATGTGAATTAAAAATCAATGTACCTGATAGAGATAAGCTGCGGTGATACCTGAGTAGTATCACCACATACACGTATTTATCAAAAAAATTTTAACTTTGATCATAATATAAATGCAAACATATATGCAAACTTTTAACAACTATAAAAGAACATTTATTAGCATCAATTATTTTTAATGTAACAAAGAATGCAGACTACAATGCACGACATTGTTAATAAAAATGAAGTTATGTCAGTCAGTATATATTTATCTAAAGTAGTGAAAAAGAATAAACCATTTAAAAACAAAATTAAAAATTTCTAATGAATATATATTTAGATACCTTAAAATGAAGCATAACACAACACTCTTTTGACAAATTCCAAAGCAAATTTTTTAAATTTTTCTATTCCTTATTATTTTATTCCTTATATAGATAAAATACATATTAAATGCCACATTCAACTAATGTAATTAATACCTTTATTAGATCTCTCTTGATTAACTAAAGAATTTAAATTTTAAATAAACTCTAACTAAATTTTAACAAACAAACAACCAAAATAAATCTTCATATTAATAGTACGTTATTAAGTTGATTAATAGATCAAACAATTTAATCTACTCTAATAATCTACTACCTTATTAATAAACTTTAATTTTTTTTCTACGACTCAGTGTAACTATAATATAGATATTTTTAAAGTAAAAAAGAATTTAATATTATAATATATATGATTTTAAAAACCTGAAATTTTAAATCTACCTCGAAGAAAACAGATATATAATAAAAAGTATTTTTATTTCTTTTTAAAAATTTAAAAATGCTTTATAACTTACTTGTTTCGATATTATCACCAACGTCTAAATAGAAAAACAAACAAACATTCAAGTCGACTCATTCTTAAATCTTATAATATATATGATTTAAAAAACCTGAAATTTTAAATCTACCTCGAAGAGAACAGATATATAATAAAAAGTATTTTTATTTCTTTTTAAAAATTTAAAAATGCTTTATAACTTACTTGTTTCATATTATTACCAACGTCTAAATAGAAAAACAAAGATATATGAGTTATATATAAGATTTTAAAATATATATGACTTTAAAAAACTGAAACTTTAAATCTACCTCAAAGAAAACAGATATATATTGAAAAGTATTTTTATTTCTTTTTAAAAATTTAAAAATGCTTTTTAACTTACTTGCTTCAATATTGTCATCATCTAAATAGAAAAACAAACAAACATTTAAGTCGACTTATTCTTAAATCTAGTTTAATTTCTTCAATAATAAAAAAAATTTAATCTTTGAGGATTAAATTCATTTACAAAAATCCGTTTAAACCATTTTAACATTGTAAAGTTAATTTAAAGTTTTAAAAAACTGAAACTTTAATTCTACCTCAAAGAAAACAGATATATATTGAAAAGTATTTTTATTTCTTTTTAAAAATTTAAAAAGGCTTCTAAACTTACTCCCTCCAATATAATTATATAATATATATAGTATATATGATAAATAAACCTCCACAATATCCTTGGTTTAACAACTCGATTATGATTTATAACAACTCTGTAAACATGAATTTTCTAATAACCTAAATAAATTACAGATAGACAAACATAAACTAACACAATTAAATCCTAAACCAAAATTCATTCATGCAAGACAAATAATTTTATATTTATTGAAGAGCCAGAAACATATTTTTTTTCAAAGAGCTAAAGTATTAACAATATTTAAGACAAATTTTATTTATAACAAAATTTTCAATAAAAATTAAATTAAGATAAATTTATAACAAAATGTTGTCATGGCTTTTATCCCAATAACCAAAACTAAGTGAAAGCATGAAACTACCCATAAATATATTTTAACGCTAGACACAAATTAAGAATTAAAGTAATCTTTAACACGAAGCTTTAAATTTAAAATTACAATTTAAAAAAGATTACAATAAATTAATTACTTTTAAATTTAAAAAAAAATTTAGATTACCTATAATTTTAAGCTACTAAACATAATCTACTTAATGTCAACTTAGATATTTTGAACTCGTACCATGAAAGGTTGAAGGGAAATCTGTAAGTAAGCACGCGGTAAAGAAAAGTCTAGAAACTACTTAAAAAAGTGTATTTTACAGATACAGAACCGTACTGTAACTATAAAACAATACGCGTAACTATGCGCATTAATATTCATAGGCTATTAATTATAGGCGATATAGGTTTTTGACATCAGAAAAAGAACCAATGGTTTTATTGTCAAGAGATAGCTTTTGACACTTTTCAGAAATCTAGCTGTTACGCAAACATTTAACAAGATGAACTGTATCAAACAAAAGAAACCAAACACGCAAAATCATCTAATGGATGAATGGCCTGACAGTCAGTAATTCTTTTGAAAATTTTGCAGTATTGCTGATTGATTTTATGATTATCTGTTACAGATCCTAAAATAATGGCCTATTTTTTCAGCTAAAACAGCAGCTTCTTTCATAGCAGCTTCAATACTGAATTAATACATTGATGTTAGTTTGTGAACAGGTGTAACAGAAACCATTAAACAAGGTCCACCATTTCATCATTACACATAGCATAGAAGTTGCTTTAGACCCCGGATCATTTTTTGCCATCCTATATAAAACTCCACTTGAATAAGCAACTGTTGCTCTAATTTTAATTTCATCAACTATTAAATAAGCATTTTTTTGATCATCGTTTTTTACTTTTTAAAATGTTTATTGTATACAAGATCAATGTTTGTGGCAGAAACTATAGACTGCAGTTTTTTTTTTTACTTGGAAGCACTTAAAAATCACGAAGTTGATCATAACTGGTGTTATAAAAAGAGTCAATAGCAAAGCAATAATCAGCTTTAGAAAAGCTTTTGTTACACAATAGTTTAAATTGTCTTGTAATAAAATTCAGTTTTTTTTGCTTGGTATCATCATTGATTTTAAATTCATGTTCTGAAAGAATAATTATCACCTTTTTCAATAATATCATTAACGAATTTTGGTAAAAAGATAACTTCATTTTATGAAGTTATCTTTTTGCCAAAATATTACAATATTTTTATACTTTTTGTGTAATTCTCTGTCAGTCTAGAATTCAGAAAACAAATTTATTTTGTCTTATAAAAAAATAATTAAGCTGACCCTCAGGCTTAGATTGGCAAAGCACTGACTTTTGTGTTGGCAGACAAGAAAAAGGAACATTAAAAATATTTGGTGCACATAGTGGTTGAGTATAGCTTAATCTATATTTTCAGGCCAATGTTTTTCACATATAAAAAAATTTAGATGGCTCGATAACAAAATCTTTAAGTGGAGAAAGCATGCTAATCCATTTCTGTTTCTCAACTTAATCTTTAGGTAATTTAAAAACACGACACTTATTAGGTTTATCATAATTTCCTTTACAATTCATAATTCCACATTTGTTTGGCATAATGAAAAAGATTTTCAAAAAATATTATTTTAATGTTAAAAACGCTTCAACTTTGATAGAAATAATGGTCTTTGCTAGCGAAGTCAGAAAATAGAATTTGCACGTCCTGTCGTATAGTAGTCCTTATTCAGGAATTATAATTATTTTATTAATGTTATAATTAACATAAAACGTGACTTATGCATTTTTTGGACATATTGTTATTTCGGATGAGTACTAAATAATCAAATTTCAATGTTGAAATTTAAAAATTTTAATTTTTTTTTCTTTAATATTAGGGAAACAGAAGTCTTTCATAAACTAAAAAAATATATATTATCTATTATCATTTTTGAAATAATATGCATTCAAAGTATAATTGTAACAAAACTTGTAAATCTTGCAAACAAAAATTAAGCGACCATGAGTGGCTACAATAATTTTTTTTCTAGCATTTTCTTATTGCTCATTGAAACAAAAATTTCAATTTTTTTTTTAAAATCCTAACCATTAAGCTAAAACTTTGAATTTGCAAAACTTTGGTTAATTCGGATTTTCTTTATATTAAATATCTATTCATATTTTTCTATACATATAGATTAACATTAAAGTACATAATGGAACTAGAATTAGACCGGGTGTTAAAGAGTCATTTTCAAATTAAAAAAATAAGACAAAAGAAGAAAAAATGGAGGAAGTTTTAGCAGAATTGGCAAAAAGAACATTATACCAAAAACAAGCAGCTCAAAAATACGGCAAACCAAAACCCACTTTTAGTAATCGTATAAATGGAAAGCATACTGGCAAGGTTGGTAAAGATACTGTTTTAACTATGGCTGAAGAACTTATGCTAGTTGAATATTTTGCTCATCTTGCAAAAATTGGTTTTGGTGCTTCTCGATTCAAAGTTAAACAATTTGCTAATAATTATCTTATTGAATCAGATCAAACTGTTCAAAAAAGGTGAAGTGACTGACAATTGGTATTATGGCTTTATGAATAGACAAAAAAATAAGCTTGCATTTAGAATGCCTAACAATAAAGAATCTAAATGTGTTGGAGCATCTAATAAACTAATTTTTGATGTTTGGTATAAAGAATAGAATGAAATTTTTGACAAATATGGTTTTCATACAAAGCCTATGCATATATTCAATTGTGATGAGTCAGATATGCAGTGTTTAAGTGGAAATGGTAAAATTGTATGTGGCAAAAGCAACAACTATCCTACAAGTACATCTGCTAACAATGAAAAAAAAGACTTATACTGTTTTAGCTTGTTGTAATGTTTTTGGAAACTTTTTGCCAGTTCATATACTTCATAAAGTGTAAAAGATTATGTCTACATGGTTTAATAATGTACCAACTGGTACTACTTTTGATGCTAATGAATCAGGATTGATGGAAAGTTTTATAACTGGTTTTACAAAATGTTTGTATGTTAATAAAATGGATAATGAGTATAAACTGCTTTTTCTTGATGGTCACGCATCTCACTTATAAATGAAATTAATTAAGTGTGCTAAAGAAAATAAAATAATATTATTTTGACTTCCAACTCATACAACTCATTTAAAGGGATCCTAAACTCCCAACACATGTTGTGTTCATATTAAAGGTAATGTTAAACTGTTGTGACTCCTTTGAAGTGCATATAATTCATAAAAGTTTTAGTATTTGACGTCAGGGTAGACTTTTAACAAATGAAAAGTATAATTAAACAATGCTGCATTTTTCTACTTCAATTCAAAAAGTACGATGTAGTATTTTTTTAACATACAACAAAACAAATTTATTTATATTTCTTTTCCAAACATCGCAAAAAAACTTTTGTACAAAGTAAAAGTAATAAATTATTTTTATTTTATAGGAGCATCTTATTTTTTACAGATATATTAATAATTTTTAGATTTATATATCTTACTTAAATTTTTCTTGTTTTTTAAATTAAAACAAATATTAAAGCTTTACTTACCAATGTTATGATTTTAATATGAGTATTTTACATTATATACAATGTTATAAATACGGTCTTTCGTTTTTGTGCAAGAGATATATTCTGAATCTTACTTATTTTCATTTAAACTTTCATTTAAACAATTTTCTAACTTCTCTGATCATTTTTACGCAATTTTTTTCTCGTCGAAAAAAAGTATTAACAATTACTTTCATTAACTGACTATTAATTAGAGATATTTGATGAATTATTAAATTTTTTTATTATAAAAATTTTTTGATTACACTGATTTTTTTTAAATTGCCTAATTTGCTAAATTGGATATGGATAAAAAGGAAATATCATTTTATTTTGCATTTGGTTTTTGATAATGAAACTTTTAAAATGTCGGCAACTCCATTATAATTAGAACCTGTTAAGGTTATGACAAAAAAGTACAAGAATACACTAGACAATACAGTTGACAGTAGTATCAGATATGAAAATTCGTAAAAGGATATGTGAGATCCTGGTTTTGCATTACAAGTACAATTAATAGCAGCACAAGTCGGCATTATAAATTTTGATTATAAGTTTATTGTTCAATATTTTATAACCATCTAATTAAAAACATGAAGTACGTATATTTTTGCCTGTTTTATACAACTAATATTTAACAAAAATATGGACAAATTATTATTAATTAATGCAATAATAAACACAATTAACGGCAATAATTCAAGATAGATGGTAATTTAAATTGTCAAAATGTCGTAACGCGCGTTAAAAAACATTATAATTGGTATTTCCCAATTTATGTCGTATTTAGCATTTGTCTGTTAACAAGGAAAATTAAAAAACTAACAAAATTGACAAATACAAGTTTTCAAGCAATTTTCTCTTCCAATTCTCATTTATTCAAAGAAAAGTTACAATTAAACTTTTGTTTCTCTCATCTAAAAAAGGAACAAGTGATACAAAAAAAAAAATATATTCTATACAACTCTTAATCATTCGAAGTTTAATTACGCAAAACTTTTCTTTCTCTTTTGTTCTACTCTTTTATAAAAAGAGCGCGTAATGAAACTTTTCTTTCTTAACATAGAATTAAACTTAGAGATAAAATTAAATTAGGAAAAAATCAACAATGAGCAAACAACTAACAGTTTAATCCGGGGCTATTTAGATATTAATGAAAATAATCAACATAAACAACATTATCAACAACAATATCACATGATTTTAGGGGCTTTTTATTTTTATTACTTAGTCGTTTTAAATAGTAAATTTAGTTCAAGTTAATATTTCAATATTTGCAGTTGCAATATAAAAAAAAAAGAAAATGATTAATGTTAAACATTTTATTTATTTATTTATTTTTATCTACATTTATGATAAAAAACTTTAGAACCCCCGTCATTAAAATAATTTGTTTTAAATATATTTCGACGTGATTATTCAAACTAATTTTTTTTTCGTTTGACTTCCCAAACTTCATGCGAATTCAGACGAAATATCGTCTAACCAAATAAAAATGCTGTTACTAATTTTATACTGGTAATTATTATAAAACAATTTTTCATCAGAATCTTGATTGAGATAATAAATACTTTATCAATTATTAACTTAAATATAGCGCAATAACAATTTATAACAACAAACAAGCATAAAATATTTGAGGTATACCTTTTTAAATTTTAAAATTAGAAATTAAATAACTAAACAAATAATGAAAAAATTTATGAATAAAAATAAAAATTTTTCTGAAATTTTATTTGTCTACCCTAACGTTAAATACTAAAACTTTTATGAATTATACGCGCTTAAAAGGAATCGCGGAAGAGTTTAGATTGCGATATATAATTTAAAGAGCTTCAGCTAAAACAACAACATTAGTTTTTCTTGGTATGCATTCATTATTTATTTTTAATCAAAAAACCTGGTTCAAACCATTTTTTTTAACATTATCTTTAATATAAGCACAACATGTGTTAAGAGTTTGGGATCCCTTTAACACAACCACTTGATATTGGGGTATTTAGAACAGTAAAATCTAAATGGCAAGAGGTGCCTACTTTTTACTTAAGGATCAGTACCTATATTAATAAAGAAAAGTTTTCTCAACTTAAGAAATATGTAGTTGAATATGGATTCATATCTGAAAATGCAAGAGCTGATTTTGAGAAATGTCGTTTGTTTCCATTAAATCGCAACAAAATAGCTGATTGTCATATTAATGTATTTTTAGTCATATTAAGTATTTAAGCCAGTAAATGAAAGTAATACAAATAATGCATTAACATCAGTATTAACTACAACACTGAGAACCTCAAACCCACTAGTGCAGCGTAATAATTTATATACTAGTTAAAATATTGCAAATCGCGAAATATGCTAGTTAAAATATTGCAAAGAGAAAAAAGCTCAGTCTAGAAAAAAACAAAAGGTACACAAGTTGAAGGTAATTGCCTAATTTCAAATGATTTTGTTGCTCAATTAATAGCTAGAAAAGATGAAGATAAAAAGAAAATAGATGAAATAGCTCAACAAGCAAATGAAAGAGCAACAAAACAAAAAGAAATTGTTGACAAGCCTTAAGAAGACACTGAAAAACGTAAACAAGCAGCTGAAAAATGTAAACAAGAAGCTGAAAAATAAAAACATGCTTCTGAAAAATGCAAAATGAAAATGAAAAACGCAAGCAAGCAACAAAGACAAGTAAGCATAAGGCAAAAAAAATAAAAATTAATGAAATAAATGAAATTGTTGAGTCCACTGTAGTCGCAAATACAAATGAAGCTATTGACGATAATCAAAATACTATTCTTTCATGGCAAACCTCACAAATTATTCAACCCACGGCTTGTGAATGTGGTAATATTCATCAGGAAGGCCCTTTCAATTTTCAATGGATGAATTGTAAAAGTAGATGTGGTCAATGGTTTTGTGGTACTTGTTTATTTTTATTAATGAGATATAGTTTCAATTTGAATTTATATGTTTTTTAATGCAAATGTAAGCAGTTATCTGTTGAATAAAAATCCGAAATTAAATGAATGGTTTTGTGCTAAAAAAAATAAAATTAATCATTAAATGTATGCGCGTGTATGTGATTATTTTTTTTATTATAAAAAAAACGTTTTATTTTTCGCAACTTTGATTTTTTTATACGTTTTTAATGGAATCCAAATTAACATGCACTGCATGATATTTCGAATTTTTTAGTAGTGTTTTTATAATTAAATTCATAAATAAAATATAGCACTTTTTTTTTTTTTAAAATGGTAAGTTTTTATGCAGCTTGTCGAGTTCTACAAGATTACGTAAAAATATTTTTAAATTTTTAAAGTTTAAACGCCCTAGTTTTCACTCAAAGATAAAAATGTCCGAAATATGCATAACTCACGTTACCAATTTTTATTTAAATAAAAATTGTCCTGATAACTTGTTAATCTAGAAATTCTTCAAGTGTTTCATTTATGTTCTGAAAACAGAGAGTTTTACTATTTAAAAAAAAAATCAAGAAAGGTTTTTTGGTTAATACAAAATCTTTTGTATTTGTATTCATACTTAACATTTAAAAGTATTAATTAGACTCTAATTAGAAATTAATTTTCTTGCTTTGAAATCACCTTTTTATATAACTTTTTATGCAATAACTCTAAGTTTTGATTTAAAAATCAAAACTTTATTATTATTATTATTTAGTCTAACGCATTTTCTTTTGTTTAGGGAACTGTATCTTTATGTATTTATATAGCACATTTTTTTTTAAATCATCAATTGATAACAGATAAATTTTTTTGTTTTTACAAGTGTAGATTTAGTAGAAAATCTTTTTAGATAAATAAGTTTTCTTAATTATTTATTATTATTTTGAAAATATTTTTACCACATTAAAAGATCAAATAACAAACTTGTTATTTCAACTGGTTACATATGTAACCACATAATTTTTTATTAGAGATTCATTAGAGATTTATTTTTTATTATAGATTCAGTTTATTAGAATTTTTTAAACTTATTAAATTTAAAACTAAATTTAGTTGTTGCTTTAATGATAAAATTTTTTTATTAAAAAAACTATTTAATTTTACGAGGAATTTTTTTTTAATACTTAAAAATCAGTGATCTTGGTTTTTTTTAAATAAATAATTTTAGGATCATGAATTCCCAGCTGACTGTTGGGATCTTAATTTAACCCTTAGTTCCTTTAATTTATTACAATCAATAAAAAATGACTGTGACAAAAAAAATATTTTGTTATTAATTTTGAAGCCGGCCTTTGCATTTTATTATGCAAAATATACTTAAAGTTTAATACTTAAAATCAGATAATTAAAAAAATTAATTTGTGATAAAATAAAGTAAATAAAAAATTATTTGCTAATTATTTAAAAAATATTGTTAAATAATTTTTTTTTTCAAACAGTCTTTATAAGATAAAACTTAAGGCCCATGTGGAATTCCTGCATAGCCTCTGGAGCCAGCATGGCACTGTTTATTCATTGTTATAATTTCTTATTTACTTATTTACTTTTATAATTTTTATTATTTGTTTGTATGTTTTTAAAACCTATGTAATAAAATTACAGTTGAAATAATATTCCAAAATTATATAAACAAGCATAATTGATACAAATTAATTTAAATAACACATGATTAGAAAATATTAAGAGCTGACCAACAATTGATATACAAAACTAAGTTGTTCAATATCCTTGATCCAATATCCTTGAAACTCCAACTAATCCAATATCCTTGAAACTCCAATATAAGTGAAATGGGTTATCAAAATTCTAAATATTCTTTGGAATTCCAGTATTGATAAGACAATTTATGTGCAGTTGTAGTAACAACTTTTAAAGTAATTACAGATTTTATGCTGCAGTTTCTAGTTCTTCGTTATGTTGCACAGATTTGCATATTTTTTCCATCTACTGTACATTTGAAAAAAGCTCAGCCCAAGTTGGTTAGCCACTTTTTTAATAAAAGGTTCATATAATTATCTAGTACACTAGGTATATATATATATATATATATATATATATATATATATATATATATATATATATATATATATATATATATATATATATATATATATATAAATATATATATCAAATTTATATACTTATATATAGTTATATATATTATTTATTACTTAAAATGCAAAAATTTTTGTAACTTTTCTAACTTAAAATAACCAGTAAAAATCTAAATAAAGACTTGATGAATAATAAGAATAAATTTAAAAAAATTGTAAACACTGAAAAAACTAAACTAGAGAATAATTGACATTGATAAAAAAATGTTTTTTTTCACGCAAAAAAAAAACGATCACCTTAATTCATTTCTTCATTAATTCATTATAGTTTAAGGCCTTTAATTTATTGCCAACCTTATGTATCTGAGGGCTGTTTGTATCTGATGGTAGTAAGTGATCCTGGCTTAAAATGAGGCTTTTTACAAACCCAGCCCAGGGGTTGATAGTCAGGGCTAGAAAAATTTATAATAGTTAATATATTATAATTTTATACTTACATTTACTATTTTTTAAATACTGACATAGTATTTATGTATTTTTAAACTCTAATTTACCTTAGCTCTGGCTTTATATTATCAAGTTTTAACCCCGTTTGCTTATTATCCTTGGGCTGTATTTATTTGAGGCCTGTATGTATTAGCACGTAATAGTTTTTAAGATAAATATAACTTCTATAATATTTTTTAATTTTTTATAATGTTAATTTATTTATTGATTTTATTTTTTGTGTTACAATTTTTAAACTGTTATTTAAATTTTATGCCGCTATCATGTCTTATCATGGTGTAAAGTTTATTATTGTATTAAACATTAACAACATTTAAACAATGATATATTTTCTAGATGTCAAAATTCTTAGCTGAAATGCAGTCTAAAAACTTAGTTGAGATTAAACAGCTTTCCAAAGGAATTGATTCTTTAATAAGTATTTCAACAGATAATGATATGTAAGTTTTAAAAGTTCTTGATATATTTGTACTTTATATAAAAATTATTCCAGCCAACAGTGTATTTATGTTAAAATCAAATTAAAATATTACCACTTTTTAGTGAAATAGTGTATTAAAAAAAAAATGACTAAAAAATATTTTAATAGACACTGTTTGCTATAAAAAGGTTGTTTAATTGAAATGGTTTAAAGTGACCAAAAAATTAAAAGCAACATTATTTGGTTGTTTATTAAATAAATAATGTTAACTAATGTGTTTATTACCAAATGTTTATTATTAGAACAAGTCAAGTTAGTTCATGTAGCCCTTAAAGTTATGTATTCCCTTTCTTTTAATTTTATTTTCTTAGCCTACCATTTTTTGACAAATCAAATATAACTATAAAAATCTTCAGGTAACAAAACTTTATTTTGGTTCGGATAATAGTTTTTGTAATGAAGTTTGAATATCTTAGTTTATTTGTGATACTTTGACTCGGTAATTTATTTATAATACTCGGTAATTACTTTGACTCAGTAAACAAAGTTATATAAGTATTGGTGCTTTCAGAAACTGAAAACAATATTTGTATGATATTGGTGAAAGTTTATGAATTTTATAAATTATAAAATTTCCACTTATTTTAATCATATTTTACACGGCTTTTCTGACGAAATCAGAAAAAAAAGTGAAAAATTTCTCAGACAAAGTTTTGACTTTTTAGCCCTTAAAATAATAAAATTAGTGTTTCTTTTATTATTTTTATTCAGGATAATACATTGATAGAATCAGTCAATAAGAAGCCACAATTATGCTACAATAAGAACAAGGAAATGAATTAGCACTTTAATAATTAAGGTTTCTCTTTTTTAAGGAGAAAAAGGTAGTAACTAACAGTAACAACAACTATGCATAAGTATGATCCTCCAAAGTAGCATAAGAAAGGAAGAGGTTAAGAAATATACTCTTAACCTGATTAAGCCTATTTAAATTGATTTAACTCTCTTAAATTGATATTATTTCTAAATAATAATAGATTAAAAAGCCTAATTTAATTATTCAGTTTTTGCATATTAATATATACAAAATTGTTTAATATGAAAAATATAATCATTGTAACTGCAACAACAACAAAAACTCGAATACATATGTCTGCAGAAATTCTGTAATTTTAACTTTGTATAGTTAAAATTACAGTATTTAGGATTGTATGTTAATGTAACTCATTAGATGTGTTACATTTACATACAATATGTAACACGGACAGATTTATATATATATACATATATATATATATATATATATATATATATATATATATATATATATATATATATATATATATATATATATATATGTATATATATATATATATATATATATATATATATATATATATATATATATATATATATATATATATATATATATATATATATATATATATATATTTATTTATTTATTTATTTATATATACAGCCCTTAGTTAGAAAAGTTAGAAAAAATGAAGTTGGCAATAATTTGCTGACCTTGATCTTTTAAAGGTCGGCATCAGAACAGCAAAAGTAATTTGATACATAGGTTTTACCAAAAAACATAAAATTAAGGTCAGCGATTTTTTGCCAACCTCAAACAATTCTAGGTTGGTATTACTGATATATGTGTGGATTCTAAACTTGTCTTCAATATATTTAGCTAACCCTCCCATACCCCTCACACAACACAATTGCACAGATGCCATGCAACGAGTGTTAAAGGATGCTGGTGTTATAAAACTAGGAAAAAAAGGGAGAAATCAGCACACACAGCAAAGAGGATGTAACTATTGTAGTAGAACTACGACACAAATAAAGACAAACACCAGAACTCTAATTTTTACACATTAGTAATTATTCCTTTCCAATACACCTATTAATTTTGTGTAGATCTGTGGTTTACATTTGCATGTACTTTATATTATATATGTATTTTTAAATATAATTTCAGAGGCGAAAGGGCCACTACAGTCGAAGAAGCTACTTTATTGTGGTGACAACTCTCTCTCAACTCTTTAAATTTCATAAATTTGATTGACAAACAAGTGAGCTGTAGGAGAAACAAGTTGAATGGGGCCATGGTGGGAATCAAACTGGGAACTTCTCACTTTTGAAGCAAGCATTACACCACCACTGCATTTTTGTGTTGAATTTACATAATATGTTATATAGTTATTGTGTTAAATTTACATAATAAAGTTATTACATAAAACTAAGGTAATGTTTTTTTTTTTTTTAAACAACTTCCATCAAGGTAGCAAGATAACAATTGACAGACGACTTAAAAGACTGCAAATTATATGAATCAGGAAAGCAAGATGAAGGAAGCAAATTTCAAAGAACTGATGGTTGAGAAAAAAAAACTAGATAAATAAGAGTTTTTGGAGCACTTAGGAACAGTCACAAAAAAAGGATGAGACTTAATTAAATGACGAGTAACACAAGAATGAGTTTTAATAAATGGCACAAAAGATGCTATCTCTTTAGAGCAGTGCACATTATAGTAATTGTAGAAAAGAGAAAGAGAAGCAACATTACAACACTGTGATAATGGTTGAAGGTTGGCTGCAAGAGCAGGTCCAACTATTTTTACAATGCGTTTTTGCACCTTTTCTAAAAGAGAAAGGGCATCATTAGAAGATTGGCCCCAGATATGGCAACAGTATTCCATACAAGGCTGGATTTGAGATTTATAGAGATAGAGAATAGAATTTAGAGTAAGAAAATGTCGAGCTTGATAAAAATATGTAACTTTAGCAGATTCTAATTTTTCAATGGATTTGATATATGGTTTCCAGAAAAGATCAGTAGTATGAGTTAGTCCTAGAAGATCAAGGGCAGACGACTCATTAAGTACATTACTGTTCATAAATAAAGGAAGGTCTAAATTATTGCAATAATGATAGGCTGAAAAAAAATTGAATTTTATCTGAATTAAAGTTCACCAGCCACTGTGAGCCCCATGCTGTAGCAGAAGTAAGATCCTTTTCAAGCTTAATTACCCTCTCCAAGGCCAAGGATTGAACCTTGAGGAACCCCTGAGGTTACAGAATAAGAAGAAGAGTCCTGCCAGTCAAGGACAACTTTTAATCTACGATTGGAAAAGAAGTATTCAATAATCTTAAAGACATTTCCAGCTAAACCGTAAGAAGAAAGTTTATGAAGAAGACCAGCATGCCAAACTTTATCAAACGCTTTAGAAATGTCAAGAGTGATGGCCTTTATCTCTCCACCTTTATCTAATGCATGATAAAACCTATCGGTTATTATTGTTAGCAAATCAGCTGTAGAATGTTAAAATCGAAATCCATATTGATGATCAGAAAATAAGTTATTAGATTCAAGATGAGAGATCAAGTGTTTGTTAATTAAAGATTCAAAAACCTTGGTTATGATAGGAAGAAGACTAATGGGACGGTAGTTAGACGAATCAGATTGCTCTCCAGAATTTTTAAAATTTTAGATAACAGATGCTGCTTTCCAGCAGGCTGGAAAACAAGACTCTTTTAAGCACTTGTTAAATTGTTTTGAAAGGATAGACAACAGTTCCGGAGAAATCTTCTGCAAGACTATAACAGGTATGTTGTTTGGGCCACAAGCTGTAGAAGAGTCCAAGCAGGAAATCACTTTAGATACAGAAGCTGGAGTGATACGAATGTCAAGCAATGGATAACCTGTTTGATAGCTATATCAGGTAGAACGCAACTAGTGGAATCAAGAGATGATATTGATGAAAAGTTCTAAGCAAACAATTCACCTTTGTCTTTAGGTGAGGTGACAAAGTCTGAACCATACAAAAGAGGTGGAATTACAGACTTGCCCTTATTATTGATACTATTAAAGATTCTCCAGAAGTCACGAGAGCCTAATTTTTATGATGAAATACGAGATTTCATGACCTTAGAATAGCGGGTTTTGGCATTAGACAAAACTTTTTTACAATGGTTCCTAGCAGTAATAAACAGATGTCTGTTTTCTGGAGAATTGTTTTGCTGATAGATATGAAAGTAATGGTTTCGATTGGCAATTGTAGCAGCACAATGTGAGGGAAACTATGGAGAAGAGTGAGGCTTGACCTGGAATCATTGAGAAGGAATAAAGGATTCCATGCCAGCCTGAATCCACGAAGTTATGTAATAAGCACATTTGTCAACAGGAAGACGAAAGATTTCTACCCAAGCGCCATCACTGAGAAAATCACGAAAAGAATCCCAGTCAGCTTTAATTTCGTTGTAAGATGTACGATGGTAGGAGGATTATGATGATATAGAAGAATGAGATAATAGTTTTAGAGAAATCAAAATGTGATCAGAGGCACCTAAGAGTGAATGTGGAGAAACTGAGCACTGACTAGGATCAGAAACTAGACATCGAAAACAAGACAGTCGAGTAGAAAAGTTAAATTATTCGAGTTGTCTGGAAAGCGAGTTGGAAAGTTGACTATTTGACTTAGGGATTGAGAAAGGCAAAAGTTGTGGGCTGTAATGCCTACAGAGTCACTGACACTAAGCTGATGTATAAAGAGAGAGGGCTTGGTCAATATGATTAAAAATAACATCAAGAGGAGTGGAGTCTTAAGATGAAGGAGAGCGATATAGAACAAAGAGGAAGGTGATAGAGTGAAGTGGTGCTAAAAGAAAGCACATAAAAGAGTAGTCTAGATTCAAACCTAGTTTGCGGTAGTGGTGTAGTGGTAGAGCACTCGCTTCATAAGCCAGAGGTTCCGAGTTCAATCCCCACCACCTTCCTGTTAGTACCGTGCTCAACTCATTTCTCTGCACAGCGGCCTTGTTCGTCAAGTTTCGTGTTTTGGAGTTATAGAGTTGAGAGAGGGTTATATAACAACAAATAAGTAACCTCCTCGTCTATAGTGGCCTTCTCGGCTTTAAGGAGGTGAATTAACAAAAAAAAAGGGTGAATTCTTACGAATGTAAATGCCCAGGCCAACCATGTGACTATTGGAGTCAAGATAAGACAGCTGAACTCAAATTAGTATCACAAAGAGCAAGTAGGTCTGGTGAACTTTGCAAGAGATAAAACTGAACAGAAGAAAAGTTATTTTGAAGACCATGAATATCAGTTAATGATAGGTTTAGTGAACTTGATGATGACAGTGTTTTTATATGTTTTATAGTTTTTGTTACTTTATTCATTTTTGAATTTGTTAAAGAACTTAATTCCAAACATAGGTTGTACTCAGTACTTTGTTTAATAGCCCATCCTATTGCCTCATTACTATTAATGAACCCTAAGCTGTAACAAAGGGCTCCAATGTGGCCTTGGCAGTGCATACCAAAAGTACAAATAGGGACACCATCCATGCGCAACATGGCACAGTTATTACTTAGATATTTTTCAGTTGTTGATGGAATCAGTCTCTTTGAGAGCTACCACAGAATTCGGGAAACCTGTCTACCAGCAGGTCTCAGAACCATTAAACTGAGTTTTAGAGCTGTTCCCTCATTAGGAGATAGTAGAATGAGTTGTCAAGTCATAAATGCAGAGACGCAAGCAAAATTCATGCATCAAGTCAAGAAGATCCAGCATTCAACATCCTAAACTGGAAACAATGTATTAAAAATACATCTGCGCCAGCCTAATGGATGGAGAAGGGGTGCAAGGCAAAATCTGTTTACACCTTCAACAGACAAAATCTGTTTACACCTAAAGTCTTTGCCTAGGAGGCCTTCTACAAGACAGCAGCCGGATGCATTTAACATCTGCCCAAAATGAGTATTTTTATCTAGCCTTTAGTCAACCAAGAGCCCCAAGGCAGGGAGTGTTTTATGTCGGAGTTGGCATTTCCTAGTCTTTGCCTACAAAATGTAGTTTTTAGATCTACCACAATTAAAACCCGGTGGTGCAAACAGTTAGCATTTTACACATTAATCTGCTAGGTCAAACCCACATACAACATATCATAATCAAACTTTTTACTTATGTCATTAAAATACTTTGATTATATCAAAAATGTATGTATTATAAAAACTTCCTCATCTGTGTTTTGATATCTCGTGTCCCCATTTAAATTTGCTTTAGCCTTATGGATACAATCTCTATATTTTTAAAAGTTTTAAATAAACTGCTAAAACATATTTTGTATTTGAAATTTTTTTAATAGTTACAAAATGTCACAATGCATCAATAGTTTTATATACTAATTCACTTTTATCATCTTTAATAATCTAAACTTGTACTCCTTTATATTTTGATTTTGTTGTTGTATTATTTTCTAAATTTTATTCCTGATTTGATGCTAGGAAATGCAAAGTATTTGCAAAAAAGTAATTGCAAGTCTTTACATTATTAATTGTATTGTTATTGTTTATATATGTAAACTTTAATAAAGTTTTTATTTTTTTTTAAAAGATTCTCAACATATTTAATGAAAATACAATCAATGATTTTATAGAATGCGCACATTTAAATGCTCAGAATTTGCTAAAGAAATGAAGAAAAAAAATACATTAAAACTAGAGGAAGAAAAACTGGTTAAAAAAAAAAATGCACAAACTGTTGAAGTTAGGGAACTATATGCTGTTTCAGCTAAAGTTGCACCTTTTTTCAAAATTTTTAATATCAGGTATCAAGTTTTATTTTTTAATAAAAAAATAAAATATATGACATAATTTAAAGAAAATATGTTATTTATTTTATTTTGATAAAATTATAATTATTTGTTTTTGAGACTATTTTGTAAAATGTTAATGTATTTATATATATATATATATATATATATATATATATATATATATATATATATATATATATATATATATATATATATATATATATATATATATATATATATATATATATATTTATATATCCTTATATCGTAGTCGAAAGAGACTGCTAAAAAAAAATCTCTTTTAACTGCAATTTTTATTACCTCGACTCTTAAGCTGTATTTTATTGTCGTCAAAATGTCAAAGCAATTAAATTAATGCGGAAGTACATTAAATTTTATTGTTTTTAAAAAAAACCGCAATAATAATGGCTAGAAAGTTTTTTAAATGGTGTTTTTGTTGTTGTTTTTTTAAAACATATTTTTAAAACATGCGCAGAGCATTGCTACATTGACTATCATGTAGCCTGCTGCTACAAGGGAGTGTTGCTACATCGACTATCTTATAGCCTGACTCGCAACAGAGTGTTGCTATATCGACTACTTATAGCCTGACTTACAACAGAGTGCTGCTATATCAACTAACAAATAGCCTGACTTGCAAGGGAGTGCTGTTACATTGACCGACAAATAGCCTGACTTACAAGGGTGTGTTGCTACATCGACTGAGGGTATATTTATATATATATATATATATATAAATATAAATCAAGGCTGTGGAGTCGGAGTTGCAGAGTTGCGACATTTTGAGCAGAGTCGAAGTCGCTAAACAAAATCGCGACTCTGACTCCAATAGTAAAACTTCTCAGTATTGCACTTAGATGTACAAAACGTTCAATTAACCTTATGTTTATACTAAAATTGTTAACTTATCGTGTAATACTTTTAAAAGAGTTTTGCTTTAGAGTTGTAGTCGGAGTTATACATATATATATATATATATATATATATATATATATATATATATATATATATATATATATATATATATATATATATATATATATATATATATATATATATATATATATATATATATATATGTATATATATGTATATATATATATATATATATATATATATATATATATATATATATATATATATATATATATATATATATATGTATATACATATATACATATATATATGTATATATGTATATATATATGTATATATATATGTTTATATATATGTTTATATATATATATATTTATATATGTATATATATATATGTACAACCCTCGGAATTAGAAAAATTGAGGTCAGTAATAATTTGCCGACCTCAATATTTTAGAGATTGGCATCAGGTCAGCAAATGTAAAGTCTTACCATAAAACATCTAAACGAGGTCGGCAAAACCAATTTTTTTTTACCGACCGCAAGCACAGTTAGGTCGGCATTGCTGAATGCCGACCTTAATTCAGAGGGTTGTCTATATATATATATATATATATACATATATATATATATATATATATATATATATATATATATATATATATATATATATATATATATATATATATGATTCCACTTAGTTGCATTCAACCTGATATAGCCTTCCAACAGGTTGATCCATTGCTCGACATCTGTATCACTCCAGCTTCTGTATCTAAAGTGATTTCCTGCTTAGACTCTTCTACAGCTTGTGGCCTAACGGGTCACAACTAAAATTTTTCCCAACTTTTAAAACAAGATATCTCAGTCATTTTACAATTTTTTTTAAAACGGTTTTTTGCATTTTATAAACAACAATTTTAAGTGTTAGAAAAAATGTCTTTTAAAGTTTTTCGATTCCATTCCTTCTGACAAAATCGAGTCTTTTGTGTACCGAGCTGAAGGTGCGGTGTATAAGGTCTTTATCCAAATTACAAAGGCAAAGACTGACTCTAGCTTTGAGTTGAGTGATAGTTTTAGCCTGCCAGTCCTTCTCATACACTTTCTGCTTCAAAAATCCTCAATTGGCCTGACTTTCGGGACATTTGCTGGGTTGTCTTGTTTTTGTACAAAATTGACTTTTTTGTCTCTGAGGTCGGCGTGGACTGAGTTTGCATAGTGGGAGCTAGCTAAATCGGGCCAGAATACGTATTTACCATCCCTATAGTATTTGTTAATAAAAGGAATCAACCTCTTTCGTATACACTCGTCACAGTAAATATATTGATTGATTGCCAGGCCAGACTTGAAAAATTTGACACTACTCATTCCTCGAGGTGAAACTGCCACCCAAACAAGTAGTTTTGACTCGTATTTTGCCTTCATTTTGTTTTTCACATCAGTAGGAGTCTTTTGAATATCATCTGAGTAAAATCGGTCATTCCCAGCCAAAGTTGTGTTGGAAAGAGTGAAGTACGATTCATCATCCAAAATAAAATCGACATCACGAAATTTGAGGAAAAGTTGTCCACACTTTGGCCTTGCTAACTTGACTTGTAAGGCTGTCATCTTTGGTTTGACGGTGCGTTTTAGACATCTGATATTTGTTCTTTGCAATAGCATCTTTGAAACGTATTGCTGAGTTGTTTTTAGCTTGCTAGCTACTCTTTCCTGTGAGCAGCCCTTCCGATGATTGAAAAAAATTTTCATCTTACGTACGTTGTTTGCAGTCGCTATAGTGGTCGGAGGACTGCTTCCTTTTTTCCTAGTTAGTACTTTATTTTGTTCCAGCATGCTAAGCCAATGATTTAAAGTCCTTTTTGGAGCTCCCATGCTGATAAATTTATCAAAAATATGTTTTCGCCCCAGTCCATGGTTTTTTTGATAGTATTTATACAAAATGGATTTTAGATCTTCATACATTATAGCGTGATATTTTTTGAACTACAAATCATACGAACTATTTAAAAATATATTTGAATAGAGAATGCTTTTGAGTATATTCTGTTAAAACTTTAAAAATATACACAAAGCAGATCTTTATTGACATTATCCCAAAGTTTGGGCAAAATTTTAGTTGTGACCCGTTAGACAACATACCTGTTATAGCCTTGCAGAAGTATTCACCTGAGCTATCGTCTATCTATTCAAAACTATTTAACAAGTGCTTATCAGAGTCTTGTTTTCTAGCCTGCTGGAAAGCAGTATCTATTATCCCTATTTTTAAAAATTCTGGAGAGCGATCCGATTCGTCTAACTATCGCCCCATTAGCCTTCTTCTTATCATAAGCAAGATTTTTGAATCTTTAATTAACAAACACTTAATCTCTCATCTCGAATCTCATAACCTACTTTCTGATCATTAATATGGATTTCGATCTTCTCGTTCTACGGCTGATTTGCTATCAGTAATAAGCGATAGGTTTTATTGTTAAGGCCATTGCTCTAGACATTTCTAAAGTGTTTGATAAAGTTTGGCATGCTGGTCTTCTCCATGAGCTTTCTTTTTATGGTGTATCTGGAAACATCTTTAAGATTATTGAATCCTTCCTTTCCAATCGTAGAATAAAAGTTGTCTTTGATGGACAGCACTCTTCTACTTATTCTGTAATTTCAGGGGTTCCCCAAGGTTCAATCCTTAGCCTCATACTCTTTTTAATTTACATTACATTAACGATCTTCCAGATATTCTCACATCTAAGGTGGCATTGTTTGCTGATGATACTACCATATATTCTTGTCACGATAAGAAGCCAACTCCCTCTGATTGCTTGCAGGGGGCATTTGAGCTCGAAAAGGATCTCACTTCTGCTACAGCATGGGGCTCAGTGGCTGGTGAAATTTAATTCAGATAAAACTCAATTTTTTTTAGCCAATTGTTATCGCAATAATTTAGACCTACTTATATTTATGAACGGTAATGTACTCCATGAGTCTCCTACCCTTCATCTTCTAGGATTAACTCTTACTTCTGATCTTTCTTGGAAACCTTATATCAAATCCGTAGCAAAATTATCATCTGCTAAAGTTGCTTCTCTTTATCGAGCTCGTCACTTTCTTACTCTGGATTCTATTCTCTATCTCTATAAATCTCAAATCCGGCCTTGTATGGAATACTGTTGCCATATCTGGGGCGGATCTTCTAATAATGCCCTTTCTCTTTTAGACAAGGTGCAAAAAGGCATTGTAAACATAGTTGGACCTGCTCTTGCAGCCAACCTTTAACCTCTGTCACATCGTCATAATGTTGCTTCTCTTTCTCTTTTCTACAAATACTATAATGGGCACTGCTCTTAAGAGCTAGCGTCTCTTGTACCATCTACTAAAATTCGTTCTTGTGTTACTCGTCATTCTATTAAGCCTCATCCTTTTTCTGTTACTGTTCCTAAGTGCTCCAAAAACTCTTATTCGTCTAGTTTTTTTCCTCGAACATTAGTTCTTTGGAATTCGCTTCCTTTATCTTGCTTTTCTGATTCACATAGTTTGCAATCTTTTAAGTCGTCTGTCAATCGTTTTCTTGCTCTACAATCTTCATCTTTTCTCTTCTAGTAACTTTCAACACTAATTAGTGGTTGCTTGCTGCCTTGTTGGAAGCGAAGATGTTTAAAAGACAAAAAAACAAAAATATTTATATATATATATATATATATATATATATATATATATATATATATATATATATATATATATATATATATATATATATATATATATGTATATGTGTATATGATTTAAAGGGATCCCAAACTCCCAAAACATGTTGTGTTTATTTTAAAGATAATGTTAAAAAGAAAGGTTTGAACCAAGTTTTTTTGATTAAAAATAAATAATGAATGCATACCGAGAAAAACTAATGTTGTTGTTTTAGCCGAAGCTTGCCTTTTCCATTTTTTTAATAACTTGGAGTCTTTAAATTTTATGTCGCAATCTACAGACTTTGGTGATTCCTTCGAAGCGCGTTTAATTCATAAAAGTTTTGGCATTTGACGTCAAGGTAGATTTTTAACAAAAGAAAAGTGTAATTAAACAAAGCTGCGTTTTTCTATTTTAGTCCAAAAAAAAAATTTTTAACATACAGCAAAACAACTTTTACAACAAATTTTTGTAAAAATCAAAAATAATAAAAGCTTTTTATTTCATAAGAGGAACTTTTTTTTACCGATATTTTAATAGTTTTTAGATTTATATACCTTACTTTTATTTCTTTTGTTATTAAATTAAAACAAATATTAAAGCTTTACTTACGAATCGTATGATTTTCATACGAGTGTTTTATATTATATAGAACGTTATGTATACGATCTCTTGTTTTTGTGCAAGAGAGCGCAGTATTATATATTCTGAATCTTACTTATTTTTATTTAAACAATGGGAACTTTTTACTAACTTCTCTGGTTATTTTTACGCTATGATATTTTTTGTTTTCCCGTCGAAAAAAGTATTAACAAATATTAATTAGATATATAGATATACAAATATTAATTAGATATACAAATATTAATTAGATATACAAATATTAATTAGATATATAATATTAATTAGATATATAGTATTAATTAGATATATATGATGAGTGTTAACTTTTTTTATTATAAAATTTTTTTGATTACACTGATTTATTTTAAATAATTAGCCTAATTCGCTAAATTGGATATGGATAAAAAGGAAATATCATTTTATTTTACATTTGATTTTTGATAATGAAACTTTTAAAATGTCGGCAACTCCTTTATAATTAGAACCTGTTAAGGTTATGAAAAAAAAGTACAAGAATGCACTAAACAATACAGTTGACAGTAGTATCAGATATGAAACTTCGTGAAAGGATATGTGAAATCCTAGTTTTGCATTAAAAGTACAATTAATAGCAACACAAGTCGGCGTTATAAATTTTGATTATAAGTTTACTGTTCAATATTTTATAACAATCAAATAAAAAACATTAGTTTGTATATTTTTCGCCCGTTTTATACAACTAATATTTAAAAAAAATATGGACATTATTTTTATATAACGCAATAATTAACACAATAATGGCAATAATTCAAGATAAATGGTAATTTAAATTGTCAAAATGTCTTAACGCGCGTTAAAAAACTTATTATATTTGGTATTTCCCAATTTGTATCGTATTTAGCATTTGTCTCTTAACATGAAAAATTAAAAAAATTTTAAAACACAACAAATACAAGTTTTCAAGCAATTTTCTCTTCCAATTTTCATTTATTCAAAGAAAAGTTACTATTAAACTTTTATTTCTCTCATCTAAAAAAAGAAGGAGTAACGCAAAAAAAAAATATATATATATATTCTATACAACTCTTATATTCATTCGAAGTTTAATTACGCGAAACTTTTCTTTCTCTTTTGTTCTACTCTTTTATAAAAAGAGCGAGCGATGAAATAAAAACTTTTCTTTCTTTACATAAATTTATACTTAGAGATAAAATTAAATTAGAAATAAAGCAACAATGAACAAAGCAACTAACAGATTAATCTGGGACTAATTTGATATTAATGAAAATAATCAACATAAACCAACAGCAATTATCAAATAAACAACACAATATCGCATAATTTTAGGGGCTTTTTATTTTTATTGCTTAGTCGTTCTAAATAATAAGTAAATTTAGTTCAAGTTAATATTTTAATATTTACAGTTGCAATATAATAAAGAAATGATGTTTAATGTTGAACTTTTTATTTGATTATTTATTTTTTGCCTACATTTGTTATTAAAAACTTTTAAACCCCCGTCGTTAAAATAATTTGTTTTGAATATATTTCAAAGTGATTATTCAAACTAATTTTTTTCGCTTGACTTCCCGAACTTCATGCAAAGCAAATTGATATGAAATATTATCTAACCAAATAAAAATGCTTTTACTAATTTTATAAGGGTAATTAATGTAAAACAATTTTTTATCAGAGTCTTGATTGAGATAATAAATATTCATAATTTATAAACATTCAATTTATGGCGCAATAACAATTTATAGCAACGAACCAGCATAAAATACTTGAGGTTTTAAATATCTTTCTAAATTTTAAAAATAGAAAAAAAAAAAAACTTGACAAATAATCAAAAAAAGTTTGAATAAAAATAAATAAAAATATTTCCAGAGTTTCATTTGTTGAAAGTCTACCGTGACGTCAAATACTAAAACTTTTATGAGTTAAACGCGCTTCAAAGGAATCGCCAAAGTCTGTCGATTTTGACGTAGAATTTAAAGACTCCGAGTTATTCAAAAAAATGGAAAAGACGAGCTTCGGCTAAAACTACAACATTAGTTTTTCTCGGTATGCATTCATTATTTATTTTTAATCAAAAAACCTTGGTTCAAACCTTTTTTTTTAACATTATCTTTAATATGAACACAACATGTGTCAGGAGTTTGGGATTAAAAAAAAAAAAAAAATTCAAAATTGTTTTGAAAAAACTCAAAATCAATAAATATTTTATAAAAACAAATACTTTTACACTGCACTTATTTAGGTTTTTCTTAAATAAAGTTTTAAATCTTTTCAGTAAAGAATATGTTTTATTGAAATATATTTTATATAAAATTTTGTTTCTTAGATTAAATCGTAAAAAAACTAATAAAATGCCACCGAAAAAAAAATTTAGAAGTAATAAATTGGATGAAATATTTTTAGTTAAAAATTTAACCTTCAAACTTCCAGCAAAGAAATTTGCCACTGCTAAAGAGGTAATTTAATATTATCTCTTTCAACAAAAATCAAAAAGTGAAGCAAAAGTAAAGTGCTTATTAAGTTGTCCTAACAAAAGTTCTTCTTTTATACCTTACTGCCCAGTTAATCAGTCTGACTGCTGCATACTATCTAAACTGGTGGATTTAAAGTGCTTACAATGCATAAGCTAAGGTAACTTTTATTATTGCATTCTAAATCAGTTTAATCTATAAGCCTTTATACAAGTAAATATTGTTTTTAAAGAATTAATATTGAGAAGTTGTTAAAGGAGTGGGTGAAATTAAAAGATTAAAAGAAGCAGAACAAATCTTGCTGAAGTAAAAAAGAGACACTTAATTGAAGAACAAATGAATAAAGTATTTTGGATTGGAGAACATCCTCATGTAATGTTTGGGGAAATACTAAAAGATATAATGAGAAGAGTGAAAGACAAGGAAGAAGATATTGCTTTTTTAAAAGACCAACTTAGGGAAAGGAAAGGATGTCTTGTAGGTAGAGATAAAAGATATGAGTATTATGTTGAAAGAAATAAAAGAAGCTAATCAAATTTAGAAAAAAAGCTATTAGCAGAGTTAGATACAAATGATTTAGATTATCTAAGTTCTTCTAGTTACACTAGCGAAAATTTAGGCCAAGAAACAGATATCGACTTTGATATTAATGAGATTCCTAATATTCAAAATTCTGTTCTTCCTAAAAATATACTTGAGTCTACCGCTCATACAGCAGTTGGGGAGGGTATAACACCGCACCAACATGCAACTTAGATTAGTAGTGTTATTGTCATGGCTGGTGGTTCTGTAGCAAACTTTAGATGTTCTAAATCCACATCTTATAGAGCTGCAGAGAGCATAATATCTGCCGGAGCAAAAGAAATAAGAGAATATATAAAAAACAGTGTAGTATCATCGAACTCACTAATGACCATACACTTTGATGGAAAAATAGTAAATGAGTTAACGGCTGGAAAGCAATTAAGAAAAGATAGAATTGCAGTTTTGGTGAGGATTGATGGGAAAACATAACTACTTGGCATTCCTCCAATAGAGTCTAGTTCTGGGGATAATCAAAAGCAAGCAATTTTTGAATTAATGGAGTTTTTTGGATTAGAAGATAAAGTTCAATGTCTCTGCTTCGACACAACTTCAGCAAATACAGGAGTTTGGCAAAGTACTTGCATGAGATTAGTTCATCAAATTCAACGCCCATTGTTGCTGATTGCATGGAGACATCATGTAATTTAGCGTCACATAACTCATTTCTGGAAGATTTACCCTAGCAGCAAAACTTCTGGTCCAGAAAATAAGCTATTTGAATTTCTAAAAAAAATTGGAACTGTATAGATACTGAAACTAAGGAACTGAAAAGAATATTAATACCTACTGGATCATAGATATACACTAAAAAATTAGCTGCTATTGAGTTTTGTAATAATGTGATCAATTTGAAGATTTTTAAAAAGGTGCTATTGTAATTTTGATTTCTATTTATTTTAAATATTTAAAAGAAAAAATTGTAACAAATTAAAATTATATTAAAATATTTATTAGGATGGAAACGTTAGAAAAGAATACCATGAGCTAGCTGAACTTACTTTAATGGTTCTATCGTCAAATAGGTTTAAATTTCATTTACCAGGACCAGTTCACCATTCAAGATTCATGGGAAGAGGTTTATACTATTTAAAATTATATCTTTTAATGAATGAAATCCCAAACCTCACTGACAAAGAAAAAGAAGAAATAACTGGTATGGAGCTAAGCTCTTTAGCACCAGCACAAGTATATGGTCTTTTAGCACCAGCACAGGTATTTTAGGTATTTTATGGTTTTTTAGTATTTTATTGAGAAGTTGGAAAGCTTGTTATTGATTAAAATGGTTCAAAATATTTATTAATATTATTTACTAGGATGTGAAAGCTTACTGGCAAATGAAAAGGTTTGAAGAATGGAATCTACTTGGCTCCCAAGCTGTTGCGAGCTCTATTCTCAGACATACTTGGTATCTAGATCCCTCTTTGGCAGTTTTCGCCCTAGCTGATGAAAAATGTATGGAACGCAGTGATATGGCCAGGAAACTGTATAGTTTACAAAGATGTCCAAATGAAAATTTCCCTTTGAAGCGCCAAATAATGGACCAATCTGTATTGAAAAGTCTTAACTTCAGTAAACATGAGCCTCCCAGTTTAGCTCCATTAATAACAGACAAGTCGTGGCTCATTTTTGACATGCTTAGACATAGAAAGGTAGAAACTCAATGGATGAAGACACCTCCAGAGTTTTGGAAATTCAATGATTTTTATCTAGAATTTAGAGCAACAGTCATGGGACTTGATGTTGTTAATGACTGCTCTGAGAGGGCGGTTAAATTAGTTCAAGACCTAATAAATAGAGTATATTCCGAGGAGAAAAGGCAGGATACCCTTCTCTTTACAAATAATTACAAGAAAAACAGAAAAAGTAAAAAAAAAAGTTTATTATGAAAAGGCCGCTAGCAGAAAGAAAATCTAGTTGTTTTTATTAAAAAATTTTAAAAATCTTTGTTTTAATTAGATAACTTAAATAGAGATGATCATTTATTTACTGGGATTTCAATTTTAAACAAATTTTACTTTTGGTTTGAAGTTTCTTGTAATTTTATAAATTTTTAATTTTTTTTTTAGTTTGAGAAAAAAAAATTGTTTTTGTTTTTTTGTTTTTGACTATTTCATTGCATTTTATTTCATTCCCAATCTTGGCCCTATTTTTTTTATATTTCCTAGAATAAACCCTGCTGCTGAATACAATTGAATTTCATATAGTTCTGCATAAAAACCTAATCCAAAATAAAACCTACTGAAGATTTTTTTTTTAATGTTTATGGGTTTTATAAAATCCAAAAAACCCTAAATTTAAGGTTTTTCAAAACAATTTTTAATTTTTTTTTTTTTTTTTTTTTAAAGAATAGAGCCCATTTTATTTAGATTAAATAGGTCTTTAGAAACAGAAATATTAAAAAAAAATTTTAATTTTAACACTTCCTTCAAACTGTTTTAAAAATGGTACAAAATGCTATAAAACTTGCCCCTTTTACCCCCTGGAAGGACCCTTAGGATTTTCGGAAAAAAAAAAAAAAAATCCTTAGTACTAAATCATGGTCTAGGCAGATGATTAGCTAGGGCTCTTTTTTTTTTTTCAGACATGACTTTTTTTTGACACACCCTAATGTATATGTGTATATATGTATATATATGTATATATGTATATATATGTATATATGTATATATATGTATATATATGTATATATGTATATATATATATATATATATATATATATATATATATATATATATATATATATATATATATATATATATA
>NC_061169.1:36991535-37046948 GCF_022113875.1 Hydra vulgaris
AAAATCATTTACCTTTTCAATAACAATATTAACTTCTCTTTCTGAAGGCATTGAACCATTTATTCTATTTAAGACCATAATAAAATTTGTCTGAACAATATACATTGAGATGTACCTTCTAGTTCCGCCTGAAGTCTACTCATCAAGTGAAATTGAAAACCATTTTCCAGTTATTTTTTTTGCTGAAGCTCATAAGCAATTTTTAATTTTATTGAATTTTCATAGTTCATAACAGTTTTCTTTAGAGCATGTCAATCATCGGGGATTTTAAGTCCTTGAGGTTTCCAGACATTTTTAATATCTTTAGTATTGGCCAAAGTTGCAAAAGAAATACAGCTGTTAAACGAGCTAATACTTTCTTAGATTTGTTTTTTGTTTTATTACAGGAACAATAACACTTGGCTGTGTATTTTTTGTCTTTTCTGAAACAATTTTGTTTTAGAAAAATTTCGTCTGTTGTTAAATAAATGAAGTACTAATTTAGTATTAATTAATTTAGAATTATTATCACAGTAAAATGTAATAAATATAAACAGGAATAATAAACAATTTTTGAGGGTAGTAAGAGTCATTTATTGTTGTGCTAATGAAAAATTGTTATTGTGGAATGTAAATGTGATGCATAGAAGGTGTCAGTGATGACGCAGAGTTATTTGTTTTATAAGAAGTTACCATGTGGTCTGTTTTATTAGCAAGGTAAACATGCATTAAAGATATATGTTTCATGAATGTCTCAAGGATGGTATAGATTCATGCCTAATGGTTAAGTATGAACAAAAGAAAACCCCCAGCTTTCATCTAAGACTGGTATCCCACAAGAGGATCCACTTTAAGTGTACACCAGGGTTTTTGTTAGAGTATCCCTTTTTGTTATCCCAAAAGGACTTTTCTCAAGGTATTTCATCAGGACGATTGCTACAGACCTTTGTATTGACACTGAGACTAGAGGATACGTTATGGTGTTCAGTACATCTTGCATACAATTATAGGTGGTTTTTTCACATGGGTGACAGTAAGTGAACTGATTTGATTTGATTTATAAAATTATTTACAATATTACAATATTATTTTACACATTTTACACATTACATAACTAGAGTTTTATGTTTTAATTATAGATTTAATTTATGTGAATAGAGTATCACCATGTATCACCATGTAGGCATAAATCAACAAGTATAAATTCTAAAAATAATATCGTAGATCCTAGAATGATAAGCACAAGAGTAGTAGATGATTAAAATATAGGTATTTTATTATCCAATTATCCATGTAGTGTCAAGATAAAATTCTTATCAGGACAATTAATTGTCATCAGGGAGTTTCAAAGGTCTGGTGCTTCAACAATGGTTGACAATGTTGGGACACTACTCTGCCAAAATAGTGCCCGTGCTCAAATTTGTAGTACACCAGTATTTTATAATGGGATGATGTACTTTGATCATAGTTTGTTCATTTCATACTTGAGCCTGAAAAGGGTCCTAGTGTATCTACATGTAAATGTCAATATTAATATTTACATAGATATCATATCGCATATATTATGTAACTCAGACATATAAATGAGTTGATAATCATATGATTCATATTTAAAATTTATATATTGTAACTATAGTTAAAATAAAGCGAAGTTAAAGTTAAGAAAGAAGGTTATAAATAGCTTAGTAAAAAACAGATTCTAACTTTCTAACTTTTTTAACTAGATTTCCAACTTTTAATTCTATAAATACTATAAATTCTATAGCCTCTTAAAAATAAATATTTTGATACATAAACATAGCCTGTAAATATAATTAAGAAAAAAGGAAAGTAAAGTAATAAATAATATGTGTGCTTACTATTTTAAAAGCAAATAATAATGTAACTCTATTCTTTGTTTTCTAGTAACTCCCAATTTAATAGTGGCTGCTTGCAGCCTTGTTGGAAGTGAAACTGATTATGAACCTAGTGAAGCTGGGTTAAAAAAGTAAACCTATTGCTAGCGCAGTATGGATTGTATAAAAAGTGTTATGATACTTTCAATAAAAAAGGGGTTGGGCTCTGCCACAGACACTAAAAACTTCAAAAATTATAAACCAGTTTCTAATTTATTATTCATTAGCAAGCTAATAGAAAGAGTAGTTTCCAATCTTTTTTTCATCATTATTATTATTCTGATTCACTCTCAACTAGGCTTCAAGCAACCACTTCAAGCAACTAGGCTTCAAGCAACCACTATTAAGTTGGGAGTTATTAAAAAAAAAAGAATAAAAATTATTATTAAAAAAAAAAGAAGAGTTAAAGAGCAAGGAAACGGTTGACAAAAGACTTAAAAAGTTGAAGGTTGTATGAGTCAGGATGCTTTCATGAAATTATCCTGGTTTCCACATGACAACAAACAATCTTCATATAGATTATCAATATGGATTCAAAAAAACATCTTTTGACTGAAACACTGTTACTTAAGTCTACCAGTGATATATTTGAACTCTCTTAATAATTATACACCTTCAGTACTAATTTACTTGATCTAAGTGCGGTCTTTGACACAATTGATCAGCAAAAACTACTTTGACTATGAAGTAATTATAATTGATTCAGCTCATGAGTGGTTTGTATCATTTTTGATTAACTGTGCCTGGTATTTTTCTTTAAACATATATTCATTTATGTACTTTAAATGACCAAGTATTTAGTATTTTGCAATGGGCAAAACTTGTTACTTTATAGTTACAATGTTGTAAAGGGTTAGGACGGGGCCAAAAACAATCAAAAATTGTGTGATGTTGTTTATGGACAACCATTTATGATGCTTTTTTTGTTCTTATTTGTTAAAACTGTTTTCAATACTTGCTGGTAAATAATTAGGGAAAAACTGAAAAAAAAATTATTGTCTCCATTAAAAGCAGACAAATTTTTTACAGGGTTTGCAACTGCAGCTTTTAACATTGTATTTTTGTAATTAATTTATATTGCAATTTAAAGTAAAAACAATTTTCAATTAAAAGCTAAGAATTTAATGATGGTAATGAAAATTTAATGATCATGTTGCTTAGAATTATAATGATTGTACTATATTTTTTAGAATGCTTGATAATATGAATCCTTGTCATGAAGTCACCATACCTGGTCAAAAATCTGTCGTTCGGTATGTAACAGATTTTAAAACATTTTTAATTTATTTTTTTGTTTAATTTTAGTTTTTAGTTTTTTTTTTAGTATTATTTTCATATATAAAACATTGATATGACTTTACTCTGTTTATTTATAAGGTACTAAACTAAAGGCTTTCATGCTTTCTATTATTGCATAACTACAGTCTTTTATATTTACTAATAAAGTCCTTTTTATTTAAAAAATAAGCTATAATTTATTTTATAATTAGGGGTGCATTGATGCATCGGCATCAACCTTTATAACCATCGTCCAATGCCAGTTGTTTTTAAACTTTTAGGATTTTATTTTTATTTCTGTGTTTCTATATTATATTCAAACATAGAATTACGCCATAAACATAAATACAATGTATAAGCCTAATTTATTAATAATATGTTATTATATAGACATATGCAACCACTAAACTGAAATTTTTTGAACTTTTAAGAAGGCTCCCTATTTTTCTATTGTTTATATAATTTAATACATTAATTATATAACTTATAGATCTGAAACTCTACAATGAAGTTTAAAATCAAGAAAAACACATTTAAAAAATATAAACATAAAGTAAAAATATTTAAAACATGAATGAACAACTTGTGTCATGTTAAAAAAAAAATATAAGTTTTTATAGTGTTATGAAAAGTAATAAAATATGTTATATACAACTGTGAATCTATTTTTTTTTGTTTCTATTTCTATAAAAAATTTCCAATTCGCATGCACAAAAGCTAGATATTCTCCATGTTCTGCAGTTAATTGGGACCGCAGGGACCGTGTTGCAGGGACCTGCAGGGACCGTGTTGATTCATAAATATTTCCCCAGTACTAAACAATCTTTTGCTGAACATAGAAGAAGGCAGAGCTCCTAAATATTTTTTAGGTATGAGAGGTCTAAAATATTATTGCTACTAGAGTGTTTCTTTATACATGTATTTTTGTAATTTCCCCACCATTTATATGGACATTCTTTTTGATGCGCATTAGGCAGTGATAAGTAAAAGTTTATTTAAGTTCTAAAAGAAAAGTAAGTATATAAAAAATATAATAACTAAACTTTAATGTAATTTTTATTTTAATTATTTAATGTAAACTAGTTTTTATTATTAAAAGTTATTAAATATTATTGAATATTAGTAATATTATTTTATTTCTATAACTATAATTTAAATAACAGTTTATAATGATTTAGAATTTAGTTTTATCTATAATAATTTATTATAAATCAGACAAGAACAAAAAGTTATCAAAGTTTATAATTGTTATTTAAAAAAATCATATTAATTTACATTTTTTCCTTTTTCTTTAAATAAATTTGTGCTTCTGCTAAAAGTTTTTTACAGTTCTTTACTTATGTTGATTTGTTAATTCAATGTCAAGGCGTGCTTTTGAAACTTGATAAAAATTGTATATGTTTTTTGCCATTTTTTAATTTTCCGATTGGAGAGCTAGGACCTTGGGTTGATTCAGATAAAGTGCTTTTTTCATTATCTGATTGAGTTAAGTTGTCAGTAGTTAAAAGGCAATCTGTTTTGTTTAGGTTCATGTATTGCTCTTGAATATTTGATTTTATAATGTGTTTCTCCACATCTGATATGACATAACTAAGTTTGAATCTTGGATCTATAACTGTAGACATTTTCAAATTTTTGTTATATTTTTAGCTGGAAAACCTTGAGATAAAATCTTTTTTCAACTCTTCTATTATAGTTTTTATTTCACCTGCATTTTCTGAAGCATAGGCTAGGTACTCTTCCATGAAACTATAAATGGAATAAGTTGAGACACTGATGCCCTATTTTCACTCAATTCTAATGTAGCCGCCTCAAAATGCTTTAAAACTAAGATAAGTGTCTCAGCTAATAACCATTGGTCTTCATTAGGATTAAAGGCATTGCACTTTTGATTTCTAATAAAATATAATGTTAGTAAGGTTTTTTTGTTCAATTAACCTTTCTAGCATGTAAAATGTTGAGTTCCATCTTGTTACTACATCTTGTATAAGTGAATGTTGGAGTAACTTTAGCTGTTGTTGAATTTCATATAGCATGTCCATGGAAGACGAAGAATGATGAAAGTGTGTGACTTTTTCTAAACTTAGCTATAAGAGCATTTACAATTGTTTGCTGTTTGAAAAGCGTATCGGTTATACTAAGCTGAAGTGTTCTTTTGACTAATTTCATATTAGCAGCATTGTCAGAGAGGACAAAGTACACTTTGTTAGTTAGTATTTTCCATTCATTTAAAGAGTCTTAGAAACTTTGATACCTTTACACCTTTATGAAAGCCTGTTATTTTTTTAAGTTTAAGCATAGCTGTCAAAGAATCAAACTCTGAGTTTATCCAGTGTGCTGTTAAAGAATAAAAACTTAGATCATTGTGATGTGTAGTCCATCTGTCAGTGGTTAAACTTAAAAAATCTGCTTTTGCTACATCATTCATAATTTGTATTTTCATTTTTTCACAATTTAAAGGAACAACTGTTTTAGTCATATGTTTTCTAGAGGGCATGTTATACCTTGGTTCAAGATGCATATTTAGTTTGTTAAATCCTTGATCTGTAACTAAAGAATATGGCTGAATGTCTACACATATCATTTCTCTGATAAGCATAGTTATTTTTTGAGCTCTTTGTTCACGTGAACTCCATTACCTACGCTTATTAATAATTTCTTTTTATTTTGCAAAATTTACATATTGCTTTTGAGCAATTATTTTCATAAATATCAAAATAGTCCCAGGTTGGACTTTTCGTTTCTTTACTCATTGTTTCTTTATTTCTAATTTAATTTTAAGTCTTTAAATTTAATTCTATTTTAAAAAATATATAGTTTAGAAACTTTACAAATACAACTTATTTTTGTAATATTTGTTTAATGAGATGCCTTGTAATAAATGTTTAACAACTTGAAGAAACAAACACCAAAACTGGAACATGAATAAGGCTGTTGTAAAAAGAAACAAGTTGAGCAAGTTGAGGGCATGTTGGGGATTGAACTCGAATCTTCTTGCTTATAAAGGGAGCGCTCTACCACTACTGCAGTGATAAATATTTTTTACTTTTAAATTTATTTTTAGAAAAGGAAACCTTGAATATGTTGAAGTAATGGTTGAACAAAGAATGGGTAATAAAAAAGTAAACAGTTTTTCAGTTATTTATATTTAATATATATATATATATATATATATATATATATATATATATATATATATATATATATATATATATATATATATATATATATTTGTTTTATCTTCATATAGTTTTATGAACATTATTTTCAAAATTTATATAAATGTTAGAGTATACATACATATAGGAGCAAGTCTGATGATGACTGAAATAGGGAGATGTATTCAATACATATGTTGAGTATAAAGAAAGAAAATTCAGGGAAATTTGTTGTTAAAAGATTTTTTAAGATAAACAATAAGTTTATGACATTCAACAATTTTTTGTCAGCATCAGATTGCTACCAAATTTTCAACACAAAGTTTTACCATAACTAATAATATAGAAATAAGGGTTTTCTATGTCAATTAGGTATAAAACTGCCGTTCTTAGACATTTTTATGTAGACGGTTAGGTAGTGATGTATATGGCAATGTTTTTTTAAAATAATAACAGGTGATATACTTTTTATAAAAGGCACTATGTCACATTTTGATTTGCAGCCACAGGCACCAAGTGAACTTAAAGCTCTATATCTCTATGTGTGTTGCTATTATTACTGAATTGTCTGGATATAGTGCACTCTGTTGTTACATGGTGTTTTATTGTTGTGTCATGAACATTGAGTTTAAGATTTTGTTGTCATTGCAATATTCGGCATAAAAGTATGTTCAGTTGGATCAAAGTTTAAAGTAATTAAATATGATAACTTCAAAATGTATCAAGTTACATGTATTAGCTTTAAAAGAAAACAAAAACATTGATGCAGTTAAATAATCTTTATTTCATTGATTCACTGGTAAGAGTAATTTGGTAAGAGTAGTCTTAATTTCATTAAATTTAGATAAAATCTTGGGTTACTTGAGGCTATAAGAAACATTGTAACTTTTTTCTGCAGAAATGTGTGAAAAATAAATCAAACACAATAACTATTATTTACTCTTTACAGTTTTCTTCAAAGTCAATGATAAACAACAAGCTTATTGGAATAGATAATAATTCAAATGTAGAGGAATTTAGTTATTGAGCTTTATTAGAGAAAGATTTGTATTTTTTAGGTGCTGAAAATAGTAACCTTTCGATTGCTTTTTATATATATATATATATATATATATATATATAAGAGTGTATTTAAGCAACAGTCAATGTATGTAAAATGTATAAATAAATCAGTGCAACAGCCTGGTAAGTAAATGGTAAGTAATGTTTTAGGAACTCAGATCAATTATTGTGCAATTTTTAAAAATAAAAATCACATTATGTAACATATTTTGTTATTATATTACAGAAATGAAAATAAAATCCAGAAAATTTATTATTTGATGAGGCTTGATTGTTTTTTTACTGGACATCTTTTGTATGAGTACTTTTAAGTGAAATATACAAAATCAACAGAATGCTTAGATATTTTAACTATTCATATTCTAATATTTGTTCTGATTCCAAATGATAGCACATTTGCAAAACTTTAGGCAATCTTCAACAGCATCATTAACAAAGGTTACCTAACATTCTATTAATCATATGTGGGACTGATCTTATTATCTCTCTCAAGGATAAGGCAGAACTATTTGCAAAGAACTTTTTTTCTAATTTGACTTTTGACTAATTTAAATCCTATGACCAGGCTGGCCCTACCATTTCAGTTAAACAGGATAACCTTTTTTTAGACATCTAAATCATTCAGTCTTTCATTGCTAAAGTCATTTCTGAATTAAAATCTTATATAACTTGAGGTCCAGACAACATACCTGTCATAGTCTTGCTATGACAGGTATTTTGTCTTTATTTGCTGTAAATTTAAACTCTAACCAAACTCAGTTATTTACTGCAAACAACTACCACAATATTGTGAACATTCCTATAATAATGATTGGCAACCTTGTTTCTGAGTCTTCTTCTTTATGTCTTCTTGGAGTATCATTTACTACTGACCTTTTATGGAAACAATATATACAATCGATTGCAATTATTATTAATAAATAACATTCTTACCAGATATGATTAGCATTCGCTAAGGTTGCAAATTATATATCTGACTCCTGATCCATTCTCCACCTCCCTGTAAAGAATGCTGCTGTCATGCAAAAGGCTGGCTATTCTAATGATACTCTTTATCTTTTAGACAAGTTCCAAAAACGCATGTAGTGTAGTTGGACCTGCTTTACAAAACACAGTTTATTTGAAGCAGGAAACCGTGTTACATTTATGTTTCCTTCTTCGAACGTAACCTGTGTTTCCTGCTTTGGACAATATAAGTTGTACCTTCTTTACTCTATTTATTACCTCTTGAGGATACAGCTCTAAAACTCTTTTTTTGGCTGATAGTGAAGTTTTCAGAACTCTCTAATTTTAAATGGCCAATCTTATTTTACTTTTTCTCATTCAAACAAAAAATGATGCATTCGAACAAAAAATGCTGATGATGGTTTTTGGCTTTGTGGTCACCGATGTTTCTAAAGATATCAAAAAAAAAAGATACAGAAGTTTGAGAAAAATTTGCTTGTTTGCTTGGCAATTTTTGCTCCCGTAATTTATAGTGTTTTCTTGTTTGGTCTGGTCTGCGTGTGAGTCGAGAAGTTTATTTACGTGAAAACATTAAAAACAGCTGATTTCATTTATCTAACACTATCATACAGATGGCAATCATGGTCATCTCTTGCTTTATATCATGTAAAATTGTTTGTTCAGTTTCTCTGGGAGTAAAATGTGATTTATATTGAAAAGGAAGATAATCCTATGTTTGCTCTAAAACATTGTTCAATTGAGAATTTTTGGTCTATTTTGAAAGAACTTCTCTATAAAATCAACTTGGAAGCTCTACAATTCATTATTTGAAAAAAAGAATTTAATATTTGTTATTTGTTTAAAAAAAGTTGAGAAAACTGTACAAGCTTGTATTAGTAGTGTTTACAAAAATTTAAATGCTTTTCACAGATACAGTGAAGCTGTTTTGTTGCCATCTGCGTAAGTTAAAGTAACAATGTTGCTGTACCATATGCTTTTTACAGAATCAAAATATCTTTATTAGTTCATAAGTGACTATTTTAGTGTAATCTAATTAATTAGTGATAACAAATTAAAACAACTATTTAGCATGTTGTTAAGGGTGTTATGCATATAAATATAAATATATTAGTTCATAAGTGACTATTTTAGTGTAATCTAATTAATTAGTGATAACAAATTAAAACAACTATTTAGCATGTTGCTAAGGGTGTTATGCATGTCGCTATGGGTTATGCATATCTGTGATTGAGTCAAATTTTCTAATTATTTAAAAAATGACTATTAGGGTGGGTCTTATTTTTTAACTTTTTTTAATTCCAAAAATTTACTTCTATGTAGGCTAATGAAAATTTATGGAGTTTTTTGAATTTGAATACTTGAATAAATATTTGCTTTTTATCATTTTTCCAATGAATGAAATTAAATTAAATAAATTCTATAAGCTAGAAGATATTTTAGTAGCAAATTAAATAAATTCCAGTTAGCTAGAAGCTATTTTAGTCATACAAAGTATTGGAATGGTAAATAAATTAAATATAAAAAATCATTTGATGTCTAAATAAATCTTTCTAAAAAAAGAAAAACTCAAAACTCACCAAATTTTAAAATAATGTATTGAACTAGAATGATTTGTGCCCCAAATAGTGCCTGAAGTTTACATAGAAGTAAATGCACTATAAAATTGTTTTGTTTCCTGCACATCATTTCGATTTATTATTGTTTTAATTAATTAATCATTTTAACTAGCGTGTTATGTATGTTTTACATAACACGTTTTGTTTTTTATGAAATCTGCAAGCTTGCCTTAAAATCAAACAACACACCAATCAACTTTTTATTATATTTCAAATAGTTTCACACAACAAGTTAATTCTGTGTTTAATAAAACTTCAATACCCACAATAATCCTTTTTCAGAGTTATCCATTTAATAAGTGGATAACTTGATAGTTTATATAATGTTATGAAATCCTTTATGTGTGATAAAAAAGGTTGATTGTTTAAAAAAATGTTATTGTTTAATGTCTTAACGTGTTAGCGTAATTTGTGAATGAGAATGTTCTGTTTCAATTATTGTTAAGTTTAAGAAAGATAAAAAAATTCTTAGCATTTATTGTTTAATTATTTATTTAATTATTAACATTTATTATTCTTACATAATACTAGCTTACTTAGTTTTTATTTTATGAAATGCAAACTATTATATTGTTTTTTTTAATACACTTAATTACTAGCTTACTTAGTTTTTATTTTATGAAATGCAAAGTATTATGTTGTTTTTTTTTAATACACTTAATTACTACATAGTGAAGATTATGCCATGGGTTAACATTATCTAACAACAGTATTTTGTTTTATTTCCTTTTTTTCTGATTTAAATCTTGTTTTTTATTTAATTGCTAATTTATAAAGTTAAACATTGTTATAAACATTTTAAAACATTTATATACACTTAAATGAACTTTTAATAGTTTTTAATTGTGTCAAGAGTGTTACTTGATTTTTGTATTGTAATTGTTGATAATGATGATCATAGAAACCAATAATAATTATTGTTGTTATTGGTGACTTAAATATTTATCACATTGTGTAGCTCTAGTACCGCAAACACTGCTTTAGTGCAGTTGGAGTCTCTTTCCCATCAGTTTAAGGTAGTATATCATTCTTTTTTATGATATCACTCATATGCTGCTCAAACAACTTATCACCACTTTTTCTATCAACCAAAACTCAAGAGTTGTGTTTTAGTTAATAATATAATTTAAATGATTTTATTTTCTTTAGTTTTTAAAAAAATACAATTTTAGTAATATATAAAAAAAAGATATGTTTTGTACATGGTACATGATATTATAAGTACAAAACTTTTTAGGTTTCAATAATCAAGAATTTAGAAGCATATGGTGTTGATGTAAAATCATTTGCAGCCTCTTTGCAACAAATGGCAGCATCTAGTGCTCTAGGTATTTCGTTTGTGTTATTTGTTATTATACAACTTTTTTTTTTTAATTTAAGTTTAGTTTTAAATGTTAATGATCAATGCTGTAGCAGTGTAGTGGCTCTTTACAAAAGAGCTTACTTAATTTTATTGTAAGTACCAAGTTTGATCCCAGGTCTCTTGTAATACAATGCAGCAACCTTGTTTTATAAGCTTCCTGTAACAAACAATTGCAAGAAAAAAATGTAATAAAAAAAGAAACTAGTATCCTTCTCTACTTTAGCAGCTTTCTTCGATATTTAAAAGATAAAACAGTAATATTGTTATTATAATTACTGTTATTAAAAGTTTTAAGAATGTGCTGATAGGTGGTAGAATAGCAGTGGATAGGGTCTCTATAATCAACAGACAGCAGCTTTCAGGGAGTTCTTGAATAGAATGTGTTAATTTTTAGTAAATTATTTTATTCAGTTTATCAAGTGATGAAAAAATTGTTTTGTTAGAAACACTTAATTTCAGTAGATAATTTACTCATAACTAATAAATACTCATAACCATTTTAAGGGTGGATTTTAGATTTTGTTAATCTTATATATTTTATTCCAAGTTGTTGATGCGCCTGGAAAATCAAGCGATCATCATGTTGTTGTTCAAGGAGTACAGCATAAACATATAAAAAATTTGCTAGGTAATTATTAGTATATTTGATTGTTATTTAAAAACATTTTTTAAATAACAATCAATACTTTAGGTTTTTACATAAGTTGTCAATATTAAAATATTTATATATATTTATTATATATTACTCATAAAAATGTAATGTCTTTTTATTTTAGATACGCACAAGATCCCTAAAAAATATATAAAAGGTCTTGAATCAACAGATAAAGAAAAGAAGAAGTATTGAAGAATTTTCGGTCAACACATTAAAATTGTAGTTGACAGACTGTTGAGTTGTGCTTAGCATATGGTTTAAATTAATCTAGCACCTTAAATCGATTCTTTAAACCTTTGTTGATCTAACACAGGTTGCTGTATTTTACAAAAACAGTTGTATTTGTTTTGCACACACAAAATATGTGCATTATATATATTTTTCAATTTTAAAGAATTGAAAATTTCTAAACTACAATACAATTAAAAACAAAGCCAAATTGTTTTCTATACAAAAGGAAAATAAAAAATAATTAAATTAGAAAAAAGTTAAAAGAGTTATGTTTAAATAAATTTCCAACCTAATGTACCTATGTACTTATATAATTAATGTACTTGTTCAAATCCAAACCTTCAGTTCATGCTCTGAAACCGCTCACACATAGTTTTTTCAGTATGGCATCATTTTAATGACATTTCTTACATAGCTGTATTTGCATAGATATTTTAATGTATGTGTATATATTTATATATATATTTAGATCCAGCTACATAACTATAAACGCGTGCTTAGTTAAGCACTCTGACATCACATTGAAATAATTTGCTGCTGGGGGCTTCAGTATATACATGGACTATCTTATAGCCTGCTGCCGCAAAGGAATGCCACTACATCGATTGAGAGTTTAGAATGGAGCAGCAATCTTTTTTTTTTTTTTTTTTTTTTTTTTTTTTTTTTTTGAAACGCTTTTTAAATTAATTTAACAAAAATAGGGTAACAATTTGTTACAAGAATATTTTATTTATATATATATATATATATATATATATATATATATATATATATATATATATATATATATATATATATAAATTTCAAATTTTATATATTTTTATGATATTATAGTACTAAGTAGTACTTATTTTAATTAAAAAACTCATAATAAAAAAAACTATCTTTTAAGGTTCTATGGTCATTTAAAAAAAGGGCAATTTTGAAACAACCACTGTTGTCTAATGTTTACTGCGTAAAAAAAACAGTTGTCCAAGTTATTTATAACTAAAGCAATGATAGTAAAAGTGTAAGTCACTTGACTAACTTTTCGGATAAAGTAAAAAACATTACGTTGACAGAAAAACATTTAAAAAAAAACATTTTATATTTATACATATATATATATATATATATATATATATATATATATATATATATATATATATATATATATATATATATATATATATATATATATATAAATATATATATATATATATATATATATATATATATATATATATATATATATATATATATATATATATATATATATATATATATATATATACCTGTATACCTGTATACTGCTTTTTGCTTTGAACTAGTTTGTAGTCGTTTAAAAATAAAAATTTTTTAAAATGTTTCAATCAAAATTTGTGCAAAAACTGTATTTGTTTTAAAAGATGTGTCTAAGCCAAACATGTGACAAATGTAATTCAGATAACTCATGACAGTCAATGATTCCATTATACATATATCAAACATAGTGTTTGCTTTTGTTTTTGCTGTTAAAGTGTTTTGTTGTTAAATTCCTTCCCTCCCTATGCAGAAGAAAAAATCCGATTCTCGTCACTAATGTCCTCAAGTAACTGCTAGATACATTACTGATGTATATATATATATATATATATATATATATATATATATATATATATATATATATATATATATATACATTACTGATGTATATATATATATATATATATATATATATATATATATATATATATATATATATATATATATATATATATATATATATATATATATATATATATATATATATATTTATATATGTATATGTATATGTATATATAAATATATATATATATATATATATATATATATATATATATATATATATATATATATATATATATTTATATATGTATATGTATATGTATATGTATATATATATATATATATATATATATATATATATATATATATATATATATATATATATATATATATATATATATATATATATGTATATGTATATATATATATATATATATATATATATATATATGTATATGTATATGTATATGTATATATATATATATATATATATATATATATATATATATATATATATTACATGCATCTGTATGTATACATATACATAGTTTTATATATATAACATATAACATAGTATTATTATATATATGTGTAGATTACAGTAATTCTACAGATGACAGATAAGTAGGAAACTCTGCTTTTTAATTGTTGTTATAAAACTTACAAAAAATTATTGTTAATAAATAGTGTAGAAATATAATAGAAAGAAGTTAAACACTTCACTACCAGAACATGGATCAAATATCTTGTCTTGAATGATTTTAACTTGTTTATATAATAAATATATATTAAAGTTGTTGATGATTAAATATTTTAATGGACTCTACCACTAAATTATGTCTATATTTGCTTTATGTCAATAATTTAATGTTTAAAAGTTTTTTCTATATTTTATTTTTATATAACTTATAAAGTATTAAGCAGGGTGTTAGCCAAGAATATAATTTTTACTACATTACAATATTGTGATATTGGAAGTATTTATTGTATTACAAAGTATTGGAAATCTTCATTAATATTATCCTATTACTTAAACAAAGAAATTAAAAAATAAAATGGTTATTGAGTTTCGGGCCATTGGGCTGGTTAGCACCCTGTATAGTTATGATGCATTAAATTTATTGGTATTTACAGATAATAAACTACCAGTTTTAGTAATTTAATTGCATTTAAGTTTTAAAATTTTAAATGTTCAAATTTGTTTATTGAATGAAAGAGAGTACCATTAAAAAATGAACATGATAATGGTTGAAAGAAAATCTTTTATATTAAATGTTATTTATTTATTAGAAAGTATTTATTGAAAGAAGTTCTATAAAACAATCTGTAATTAATATCTAATAAAGTAAAGAGATAAAAATGTAAAGATAAAAATAATTTTTCAAAGTTAATTAGCTCAAAAAAAGACCTATATGCAATTCTATAGTTTCTTGAAATTAAAACTTTTCTCAACTTAAATAAAACCTTAAGTTAACTTAAATAAAACCTTAAGTTAACTTAAATAAAACCTTAAGTTAACTTAAATAAAACCTTAAGTTAAACCTTGAGTTAAATAAAACCTGAAGCATTAATTTATGTCCATTTCTTTTAAAATCTGTCCACCTTTAAATATTTCTATCACATAGTGTTACAGCTTATTTGAGGTAGTGACTGGTAGTTTGAGATGAATCATCATTTTTCTTTAATTGACTAATTGAATGCAAAGTGAATTTGAATTGAATAATAGAATAAAAATATCTACCTAATAACAATCTATTTAAACTTGTTTTGTGCAAAACTATTTATCCCCCAAAATTTAGACCTTTAATAAATACTTTATATTTCTAGACATACAAAATAAACACTTTATTTTACCTTATAGAAGACTTGAAAAGATAATGTCTGTAAAATGTCAAATTATTGATAATAATATTGTTATTTTCTTGTATTTATGTTAGCCTATATATTTTTAAATTTATAAATAAAAGTAGTAATATTTAAAAGTAAAAATATTTAAAAAAATAATTTTTTAAGATATTTTTTATTATTTAGATAAAGTAATACAATATGGGTTGTTTTGCACTTTCAAGTGAACCAGTCATATTTTTATATACAACTATTTTTACAATCAATTACTCTATACTACCTCAGCTTGTTGTTCACAAATTGTGTCTACAAATTTTCAATAAAACAGAATGTGAAAAACCAGAAACTTATCCAGTGACAATTCAAAAGGTCAGTATATATTGTTGCAGTTCTAATATTGTCTTTTAAGTTCCATGTTATTTTTTGTATTTTATCATTTTGTGCAGGTTTTTGAGTTTTTGAAATTCAGTAAAAAAATTTTTTGAGTAATCAGTAGTAAATTAAAAAATATTCTTCCATTATCTTTATATTTTCCTGGATCTTAGTTGATTTATGTTGTAACTAATATTAAGTGTTTGAGGTGTTATGCTTTGGTTAGAATTTGAATCGTGTTTTTACTGTTACTTGATTAAATAATGCAGTACCTAACAAAAACATTAAACGATATATAACGTCTATCTGACTTGTATCTTGTATTTTATTAAATGGTTGCAATCCTTCATACACAAAAAATGCTCCCTAAAAGCTTTTTTTTGATACCTTAATCAACTAACTTAAAAATTATCAATAAGTTTCATGTTTCAATAAAAATCATACAATATATAAACATTTTGAATGCTAAAAGTTTGAACCTTGGTTAACGGGGAGAAGGGGATTGAGATAAGATTTTTTTTTAAAGCATTAAAGCAGTATTTGAAACAAGTATGAAATATAGTGAACAATAGTACGATGAAGTAATTATAAGGGTTGAGAATTATTAGTTAACTTTTTTTATTTGATGTTTTTAGATTTCTTATATAATGTAAATTACTTATATAGTAACTGAATTTAAATTAGTTCATATTAATAAAACTTACTTATCGCACAAGTTTGAAATTACAAATATTAGATGTCACTTTTTAGACAGTTCAGGTTTTTGGTTGCTTTTGAAAGTACAATTTTTATTTTATTTTTTGTTTACATTGCTGGTGAAGATACAAGAACATCATGTAAATGTTCTTATATCTTCACCAGCAGTGTAAACATAAAATAAAATAAAATTTTTATTTTCAGAAGAAACCAAAAACTTGGGCTGTCTAAAAAGTGACATCCAATATTTATCAAAAATAACAGAATTTACCCAAAATAGAATGTAAACAAAAATACTAACTTTCTGCACAAATATGTATAATGTATTGATAAACTAGAACTAACTGATAAACATACTATACATATTTAAATTTGGCACACATATAAATATGTGCCAAATTTGGAACAAATTTTGTGATATGTAGAGTATGAGAATTTAAAAACAAGTTTAAAACAAGTTTTCGCTTTTTACGGGTTGATTTCGCCATTTTAAAAAGAGTTAGAGCCTTATTATATTTTGTCGAATTAAGCGCATTCTTTATGCATCAACATTGCACATGTTGATACAAAAGCAGACTTCACATGCCCATATATGACAAGAAACACATTGGAGCCAGTCTTCTGATGAATCCATCCATGTCACACTACACACACAGCAGTGAGTTGTTTTTTGCTGTTTTTGTTATAAAGTTTTGATGTACTCGGTAGCTTTTGATTTAATAATGATTTTAAACTATGGGATTTCCTCTTCTTTGAGTCATACATTTTTTTGATTGGGCAAAAAATTCCTTTTCTTTCTTGAGCCACTTGCTTTTTTGTTGGAGAACTTCTTCGAGTTACTTGAATTGGAAAACACATCTAGAGATTTTTTCATATAAGTGAGTAATCTAAGTGAGATTTACGCCATGTAGTGAGCAAATCTTTTTAAAGTAATTGACGACGATGTAGTTTTTTAGCATACAAGTAAGCATTATACCTCAACCACTTTGTTGTCAATGAAAATCCACAATCTGCCATATAAAAAGGCTTTTTTACTAGTGTTTGTTCTTGTTGCTTTGTAGACACTGTTTTTCCTCCCTCAGAGCTTGATTGTTGACGACCATTTACCTTATCTTTCAGTGTTGATTTCGGTACTCCAAATTTTTTTTGCTGCTGTTAATATTTTACCGCGTTCTTTAACAGCTTGAATAGCCAATTGGAGATTGGTATCACACAATGGATTTCTTTTTCTTGGGGAGATGTTTGCGTACCATCTGAAACATAGGTAATATATAGCAATTTTTAGATTTTGGTCTATAGGGTAAAAATGCAACAAGACATTTATTACCGATTGGCATAACTTTCTTTTTAATTATTGATGCTTGGATTTTATAATGGTGTATTTTAAACATGCTAATCGATATAGTGGCCATAAACAATCTACTGTTTTTCTTGTTCCTAGTTTCCTATCTATAGTTTTATTAAAAGAATGTTGAAATCGTAAAAGTATATTTTTAACTAAGCAGAAAACTCATAAAAAAAAATATTACCATCTCAGTAAAGTAATATTAAATGTTATATTTCAAAGTGTTACATTTCCTTCAGGGAAAATGTAACACTTTGAAAATAGAAAAAAAAGAAGGAAATGTAACACTTTGCTTACAGCAAAGTGTTACATTTCCTTCTTTTTTTTTTTCGAATACAATGCAACTAAAAATAAAAATAAATAAAATAGTATTTAATAATAAGAAATGCGAATATAAGATATGCATTCAATTGGAACAAATGACATTTTCAAATACAAGTTTTAAAACAGTGTTTTTAAGTTAAATTATAATAGCTTCAGTTTAAAATGTATATTTAAAAACTATTAATTTATTAAATCTTCAAAATACTTCTAAAAAATTTATCATACGATAATTCCTGATATATGTCCAATGATTTTATAAAATTGTTTATATAATAATAAATATTGTTTAGAAAGCAAAAAATATTGTACATATATATTTTTTTTAACTGTGGGACTATTCTATCATTCTGTGGCAAAATCGCCCCACAATATTCTACTTGGACGAAAATCTATTTAAATGGTATTTATTTATACCACGAACGCCAGCTAAATAGTTTATAAAGCTCTAACCTTAGCAGTTATTTTTAAATGTAGTTTCAATTAATTTCACAAAATTACTAATAATGCCACAGCAAGAATTACACGATAGTATCAAGTAATAACATTACTAACAAACAGCAAATCTTATTTAAAATTTACAACAACCAATCAAATTAAGCGGCAACTATGATCAATCATTATTTATAAGGGTAAAATTTTAAAATAATAAATATTTTACATCTTAATATGGTGTTATAAAAATAACACCTTTTTCTTGAAATATTATAAGTGGCAAAATTGCCCTTGTGGCGAAATCGCCCCGGTCTGCCATATATATGTATATATAGGTCCACGACTTTTAAAGCCTGGTTACACCGAAAGTTTTTTACTTTTAGCAGTGACTAGCATATATATTTTTTAATTTTTTTAGCTGGTTTATATTTTAAATTAAATTTAAGTCGGTTTACATTTTAATTTTAATTACATTTTTTTAGTTTTGAAATATAATTTTTCTTTTAATAACAAGTAAAATTGAAAAAATTAGTATTAGGGCCTTATAAGCTTGAGTTGGATCGAAAAACTCCCTCCCGTGAGTATATATATATTTTATATTTTACCTAAAAAAAAAATCAAACTTGTTTTTTTTATCAATATACATTAGTTCTGAAAATATTTAAGAAATAAAACTTTTCAATTTTTTTAACATTACAACAGCTAATAACTCTTTGTATAATCAATAATGCGAGCATTTGTTTAATATACAGATTTGTCAGATGGTAATGTTTATCATTTAAAATCACAAAAAAAAAAAAAAAAAGTTTTTTCATTATTTAATACCATATAATTTTATTACCACTTCTGGACCTATAAAAATTAATGCTTTCATGTTTAGATAAAATTTTTCCTAGACATGAAAATCAAACTAATTCTATATTCATTATAAAAAAAAATAAATTTAATTTTATATCTTTAAGAAATAAGTAGCCAGATTCTTTGATTCTTTCCTAGGGAAGCATTTGATTCTTTCCTAGTGAAGCATAACATGCACCTTTAATTCTTTCCTAGGGAAGCATAGCATGCACCTTTAACAATAAATTTAAAATATTTTTGAAACACCTAAGCATTTAAACTCTTGCAAACACCTTTTAAATCTTACCTGAAACGATTGCATTTCTAATTTATTTTTCAAGAATTATTGCTTAATGAAGTAAACACAATATAAAGAACAATATTTTTTTACTTACCAATTTGCAAACTTTGCATTTTTTACTTTAAGCAGTAGAAATTAGACACTATATAATCGGTATCGTATAAGTCGATACGGAGAAAAATGATCTCATATCGCGTGGTATCGCTTGTATACTAATGTCAATACTATTAGTATCAGTTCGATACTACTAGATACCGAGAAGGATGGTCTCGTATCGTGGTATCGCTTATGTACCAATGTTGGTACTGTCAGTATCGCTTCGATACCAAACGATACCGATAATTAAAAAAATTGTGTGGTATCGCATGGTCTCGAATCGAGACTCAATAAAACAAAAAACAAAATTTTATTATTTTATATTAAAATTTTAAAATTTTAACAATCTACAATACTTTGGCTGTCGTCCATTCGTTGTTTTTTCCAGGAAGAATTTACTGTAAATTTTACATCTTAAATTTTACAAGTTAAATAATTTCAGAAATATTATTACCAAAAAAGACCCTTTCATAGGCTCGAATTTTTTTTTTTTTTTTAAAGTCAGTTAGTATCTATATATGAAACAAAAAAAATTTAGAGTGGGCAGACAATACCTTGATAGTCAATTTAACACACTGTGATTTGAGCGTTCTCCCTAAAAATCAGAGCCGTCCTTAGAAAATGCGAGGCCTGGAGCAAAACATTTTTGCGAGGCCTTCTTGAAAGTCATCATTTTAGGCGTTTTGACGAAGAAAGACCTTTTCTCTTACTGTCTGAAAAAAAGTTGTATAAGTGCAAAATATAAATTTCAGGTTAGTATAATTTTGAGTTGTTATTTTCGTGTAGGCTTATAAAAAGGACTGTATGCTTTATAAAATAATCTAGAATAATAACAATAAAGTTTATTCTTAAAGTTATTAAAGGCCAAATAATGTAAAATAAATAATAATTTTTGTCTGACAAGAAATAAATGAATCAGAATAACGAATAATTTTCTCCTTTTTTTAATTATTATTGAATAATCAGTTATAAATAATATAACATATTTTTACAAAATAGCAGTCGATATGAATAGGTAGGCAGATGTTATATAATGGTATTATATTCATAGGTAGGCAGATGTTATATAATGTGTTCACACTGTAAAATAATAGATATTAATCTTATAATAGAATACTGACAAATATTTATAATAAAATAATACAGTGTTATTAATACCGTAAAAACAATTGTCCAGGGTTAGATAATTTTTAAAATTGCTTCAAAAGGATGAAAACTTAGATGTCACAATTGATAGCCTTTTTAGACCCATGGGCGAACATAATTATGTCTTGATAAGTTTCAAGCGTAAAAAACTCCTGCGCTTGCCACAGCTACTGGTATAGTCAGTAATATTCTATTCGTTATAAATGCATTCGAAAATGAGTTTTGAATCTGGTGAATAAGTCTCAATATCCTTGCAGCTCTTTCCACCTCACCCGGTAGAAGTTCTTGAAGAACAAAATAAATCTGCAATAATGTAAAATGCTTGTAGATTTATTTCTAAGATACGTGCCTGTACTCAAGAGTGGATTCTTTTTATATTGAAACCGTTGTCGTACCATTGTCCCTGATATGCAATCTAATTTCATCTAATCTTGTAAAAGAACATCAGTTAGATTTTTTCCCGTTGTTGATTAAACGTCTAAGAATCGAAGGAAATGTTCTTCGATGCTTACATCTTCATTTTCACTCTTGAGAGAAGTTGCATTCATATTAATTTTTACAAATCGCATGACCTATTATAACTGCTCCTTCTGACTAAGATCCGGTGTGCGGCCTATTCATTTTTTATTTTTTTTTATTTAACTTTTTTTATTAATTTTATTTTACTTACTTTACTTTTGAATTTTATGTTAAATTCTTTCATTTAATTCGTTCTCGTTTCCTCTTTTTAGATATTTTTTATTCTTTTTTAGTTTTGAAAAACAAAACAAAATTTTTACATGATCTATTAATTTTTTTTTTAACTTTTTCACTCTTTAAAAAAGTATTTTATAGCCGTACAAAGGAGAATCATGTTGATAATTTTTTAATTAATAAATAATTGCGCGGGTAATTAGATATTTTTGGCACGTATATTATTATATTGTTTTCATTTAACCAAAACATTTTTTAACGTCAGTAACAACGTCTTTTATTTTTTAACAATAGTAAGGCGTTGCTCCGCGAAGCCTTACTCGTTAACAATAAATAAAAGTTTTGATTGCTCGTGTTTAGGATGGCCTCGCTGCGAGGCATTTCTAACCGCAAGGCCTGAGGCGGCTGCCTCACTCGCGCCACCTTAAAGACTGCTCTGCTAAAAATCAGTCAATTTATGAATTATTGCTTTAACAAATAAATTAAATTTTTTTAAATCTTAAAGTTTAATAGTTATAAAGTAAAAACGCAAAAAATAAACTGCATTTCTAATTTAAAAAAATTAAATTCTTCAGAAAGACTTGAACCTAGATCTCCGGACTAATAGACCATAACTTTATCCGCTTGGCCATGCAAGCTACTACGTCAAACAGTTAAGTTATTATATATAAATTTCTGCCGGTAATGAATCTCAGGATTATTCCCCGGCATTGCCGGCAATTACCTTTTGAGATATAGTATAAACAATACTTAGTAGGTAGTTCTTACCTATATTTTTCCTTAATTAATCTAAGATTAAAGATTTTGTATAAGGCATAGTGAGCGAAGATTAGTTTTCTTTAATAACTAAAGTATACTTATGTTTAATTATTTAAAACTAAATTTTAGTTGTTAAATGTTGAACACAGAACGAAAGACCAGGCGAGAATCACGATACCATGAGATTAATAAGATTAAAGTAACGATACCAGATGAGAAACTAAAATATGGATGTGATATCACAGAGTTAATTAAATTTAAATAACTGTAATGACTGTTATGAAATCAATTCCTTTTGAAAAATCATTTCTCATACTCGTTTCGAATAATCATTAACGTATTCATCACAACCAATTTCCTTTGGAGAATATATGAAAATATATGAAATATGTAAAACTCTCTTCAATGATAGTTACAAAACTAATTCCTTTTGAACAATCATTTATAATAATCGTTTAAAATAATCTTTGCGATTGCTTCACAAGCAAATCCTTTTGGAGAATTATATGAAAAACTCTCTTTAATGATTGCAAAATTATTTCCTTGGAGATTAATTCCGCACAGAAAATATTTGCCTGAATGGAATAAAAATTTAATTGAGTTGGAGTAACGATATGAGAAACTATACACTGCAGGGGCGGATCCAGGTCATTGTTCTAATTTGTTCAATTAATTGTTTAATAATTTGTTAAAATATTAAAAATATATTTTTGAAACAATTGTTTCATTTGATCATTTAGAATGATTTAAAAAAGATTATAAGATGGCTTGCTAATAAATATATTAAATGGTTATATAATTTTTTTTTTTTTTTTTTTGAGAAAAATAATAAAATGTTGAATTAAGTTTTTTGTATTTTTTCCAATTTTTTTAACTTTATCATTTTGAAGTTTGACATTTATTAGGTAGGGGGGCGGGTAGTAACCCGAATACTGACCCCCTTTCCTTTTTGCCCGCCCCTTACACACTGTTTAACATAATTTAATTATTTGTAATAATTTAATATAGAAATAAGTGTTAAACAAAATCTTTTTTTTCCTTTTAATCATAATAGAAAAAATTGTAAAAACAATAACATATGAGAAATTAAATACAGAAGTGATACCACACAATTCTTTAAATTAAAAAAAATATACCAGATAAGAAATTAAATGATAAACATGATGTCGTAAACCATCTTTGAGATTTTCTTTTATAATAAATGAGTCAGTTACATACATCTCATTTATTATACGAATTTACTATTTTAAATTACTAATCGTTTATAAAAATATAATGGAAGTTCTCATGATGACCCGAGTTATATATAAGTTTATATATAGTATAGTAGAATATAAGTTTATATATAGTATAGTAAAAATTTTTAACTTTGCAGCGTGTCTGGTAGTTACTTCACTTAAATATGAAAATCTTACAGGTCAACTCCCTTTTAATACTTTTTCTGCAAGTGTGCCAACTACAGTAATTTTGGGATTATTCCAAAATCAAATCTAAATGGTCCATTTCTGCCCTTTGAATCATTAAAAAACCTTATTTATGTACGGTATCAATAGTAACCGTTTTTGTCAGTCATTTAATTATTTTTATTTTACTTTAGGAAGCCTCGACTTGGTGGTTTTATATGCTAACATGTTCATTAGTGCCTTCCGTTTTAACCGTGCTTGTATGGGGTCCATTAACCGATATAATTGGTAGACGATATGCTATGTTGGCAGTACCTTTTATTAATGCTATGCGTTCAATCATATATCTTATAAACGCTTACTTTTTGCATGCTCATGTTGGGTATTTACTATTTGGTTCATTTTTGTCTTGTTTTTATGGTGAATTTCAAGGTGTCGTAGCTCTTTGCTATGCTTATATGGCTGATATTACTCAAGATAATCTTGATAATAGAACAATGCGAATGGCCTTTCTTGAGAGCAGTTTGTTTTTTGCCGGTGTACCTTCAGGCTTATTAGCTGGGTATCTACTACAAGAAATTGGGTACGTTCCAGTGTTTATATTAACATTGATTGTTAACCTAATAATGTTTTTCTATGTGTTTTGTTTCTTGCCGGATAAAAAATCGCTTAACTCTGTAGGTAATAAATCTACGGAAGTAGCTACAGAACAATTTCTCAACTGTGTCGGAAAAATTGAAAAAAAAAAAATTGCTTTACTTAATCCTATCAAGCATATCAAAAAAGTAATAATGGTAATAACGTCACGAGAAAATCGATTGATTATTTTGCCGTTAATATTAGCTTTTGGTGTTACCGTTTGTTCATTGTTTGGTGAACTTATTGTTCAGACCCTGTATTTACAAAACGAGCCATTTAACATGTCGCCTAAACTATTAGGGTATTATTCTGCGGCTCAATCTACTGTGCGTGGTATTGGTATTATTTTTGTTACCCAGCTCTCTTATCGGTTGTTGAAGTTAAACGACTACACTCTTATATTCATTGGTCTACTTAGTCTTACTACATGTTACTTGTTAATTGGTCTGGCTAGGTCGGTTGAAGCTGTTTTTTTGGTAAATATAGTTGGTTTTGCTATTCCTACAACCACGTCCGCTCTCAGATCAGTTGTGACAAAGCAAGTTTCTTATGAAAATTATGGTGCTGTGCTTTCCTCTATGGAAGCATTTGAAGCTATTGCTTCTGTAGCAGCTAATGGTATTTCATTATGGACTTATAACTTGACCTTGGACGTCTATTCAGGAGTTGTTTTTTATGGTCTCAGCGGAATCACTTTAATTGCTTTTGTCTTTGTTATGTTAGCCTGTTGTTGTTCTCGTTCCATAGATATTGTTGAAATTAAATAACTTGTCTGTCTTGGCATTTTATAGATATTTTAAATTATTTTATAGCTAGTTTTACATTTTAATATTTGAAATTACAAACTCAAATTCTATTTTTAATTATAAATAAATATTATATTTTGCATAACAGATTATATAGATGTATGAATATTTTAATACGCAATGGTTGTACACATAATATATGAAAAGCTGTGATTATACATTTGATAATATAAACTTAATTCTTCGTTTGTTAAATATGTGCTTACATGTTGTTTTAAAGCGTAACTACACCTTTTCAAGTTACAACGGAGCTGGAGAATTTTTAAACACCCTTTCCAAATGAGCGGGACATGGAGCATTGTCGGTTACGATGACTGAATCCTCTAAAAGACTCCCGAATGTAACCCACTGGTGAAACATAATCAACATCTACTCGTTACAAAATTCTGCATTAAATGATCCTCTACAAGTTTTCCATCATGACAACATTTGTTGTTGATATAGCTGCAATCAAATGTATGTTTACACCTTCTGAGTCAGGCATTTTCGTTATTGCTCTTCTTTCGTCTTTGCGTTTTTCTAGAAAAAAGGTTAAAATTTGTTTCATTAAACCAAACTATTTGATGATCGTTTGTGATTTGCTCGTTGTCGTTCCTAACATATTCAGCTGTTTTTTGTTTGTTTTTAGTACTGTTTCTTGTAAATACCTTTTTCATTACTGTTTTTTGTAAGTTTCTTGAAAGTACCTTTAGCACTTTTTTTAATGAAAACAATATGCCCTCGAAGTAAGTTCTGCCTTGGCGGTTGTTGTTGTTCTGACGCTAATAACTGCCTTCATATTTAGTTTTGATAAATTGTCATAATGTTTTTGTGTTGATCCTCAATCAATTTTTATGGTTTAAAATCACTTCTTCTGGTAAAATTTGAATTTCTGCTACGAACCCAATTGAAGTAATTTTGTCCCAGTTTCAACCGTCATTTCGCTCAACACATTCCGTTACTCTTCTTCTGTCATTAAGTGTAGATAAAACGTAATATTTTCTTTCTACTTGTTCGTTAATATGTATTTCATGCCGACAAATCGGACATGTTGGTTCTGGTTGTTCCAGAAGTCGATGTAGGCAATTTGGAGAAATAAATGCTGACACGGATTCAATTTAACTTTCGAGTCATAGTGTATTGACAAATAACATAAAGATCTTGCAATTCCATTATTATTACTGTTGCATACAAATGCTTAATTTGATATTGACTTATTCAAATTTTCAGAATTCGTTTCAGAAAACCTTTTATAATAACCTATGAGCTTACATTGTGAATTCGCAATTACAAATTATGAATTATCATTTACATATTACGATTTCTTATTTGTATGTCGTGTTTCTCAATTACATTTTACGATTTCTTATTTGTATGTTGTGTTTCCCAATTACATATTTCGATTTCTTAATTACAACATTCATGTTCTCAATTAACAAAAGAAGTAGTTTATTTATGATTTTAGGGGAAATTTAAAAAAAAAGTAAGATAGTGAATTGCTGTTGGTTTAGGGTGCCAGAGTTAGATGTGAAGTGTTTACCACAGTTGTTAACAAAGTCAAAAATAGTTGTTAACAAAGTCAAAAATAGTTGTTAACAAAGTCAAAAATAGTTGTTAACAAAGTCAAAAAGTTTCAAGATTAAAGCCAAGAGTTTTAAGGTCACCACCAAGAACAAGAGTTTCAAGGCCAAAACCTACGCAAACATTTTCGAGGCCATAGACTTAAATTTTGGCCTTAATTAAGGCCAGTTATTAACAAAACTGCAGGTAGCAAGTACTGTCACACTAAAACTATATGCTATGTAATTAGACCTATTAGGTTATGCGCAGAAATCGATAAGAAAATTTTTTGTAGATAACGTTTGTTTAAAATTTGTAGACAACATTTGTAGATAACGTTTGTTTAGAAAACATTTGTAGATAACGTTTGTTTAAAAGCGGCAAGTTATTATACGTAAGCGCATTGAAACTTTCAAAAGCTTAGATTTTAATGATGGCTACAGTTTTTAGTCTAAAGACCGTATCTAAAATTTAGATACGTATCTGAAGTTTAGATACGAAAATATTTATTTAATAACAACCATATATTTATAATTTTAGGTATTAATAAATATCTAAATCTTATTCTTTGAATAAAATTATTATAAGGATAAACCAGTTTGTTGATAATAAAATGAAAATAATAAGAAGGAAAACGTCGAAGTGTATTAAAATATATTTTTTTATGCAATCATTGTGTATTTGTCTAAAGCCTCATTTGTTTACTTTTTTAAAATTCATTAAAAAAAATTTTTTGAGCATTAAAATTAAATTTTTTTTTTTTTAATTTTAGATTAACATGTTCTTAATTTGTTTCTTTTTTCTACTTGTTGAGTTCAAACTTTTTTAAAAGTAACTCTATTAACACTTTCTTTTACACCCTAGTTTTTACTTTAAGTTAAACATGTATACGCATATATATTTTTGAATATATACTATAATATAATAGAGTATATAGTTTGTCATTTTATATTATATAAATTTATACATTTAAACAACAATATAGATGATATTTCGATATTCTTTTTAGCATGTTTTATTTTATCCTCTAATGTTAATGTTTTCGAGCTTAAAAAATGTATACAATAACAATAATTATGATTTTTTATCATAAAATATCATAATATTGTTATTTTAATTAGTACATAATTTATTTTTACATATATCATTTATGTAAGTACGTATTATGCTGTTGTCAATGTATAAACTTAATTAAACAAAATATTTGCTTAATGCATTTTTACATATCGTCGGGGATAGTGCAAAACCGCGTAACTAGCATTTTATAATACCGCGTATCTACAGTGCATTTTTTTTACTGGAAAAGTTTAAAACTTTATTTATTTTTTATTTTAACTGATTTTGGGTTCATTTTAGTAAAAAGAGTATTATTCATGTTTTTTGTAATCTCAAAAAATAAATATTTGGTGTTAAAATTAATAATATCCAAATATATAAGCCAATGTTAGTTACGCGGATTTGCACTATCCCCGACGATATATTATATGTAAGAAGGTGTTATCTGGAACAAAGCATATACAGTTGAATATATATATATATATATATATATATATATATATATATATATATATATATATATATATATATATATATATATATATATATATATATATATATATACTATATATATATATATATATATATATATATATATATATATATATATATATATATATATATATATATATATATATATATATATATATATATATATATATATATATATATATATATATATATATATATATATATAATATATATATATATATATATATAATATATATATATATATATATACATATGTGAATATATATAAATATATATATATATATATATATATATATATATATATATATATATATATATATATTTACATATATTATATATGTATATATATGTTATATATATATATATATATATATAAATATATATATATATATATATATATATATAATATATATATTTATATATTATATATATATATATATATATATATATATATATATATATATATATATATATATATATATATATATATATATATATATATATATATATATATATATATATATTATATATATATATATATATATATATATATATATATATATATATATATGTATATATATATTAACATATATACTATATAAATTTATGCAAATATATGTTTATATATATATATATATATATATATATATATATATATATATATATATATATATATATATATATATAATTATTCTTATATACAATTTATTGTAACTTTGATATCAAAGTGGTTATTATTTTGATATCAATCGTATATCAATGATATACGATTTTTTATATTGTTTACGTTGCTCCCCCTCTGCTATATAAGGCGCAGAATTACCAATAAAAGTACCTTTTTTGAGCATCGTAGAAGTGTACTTGAGCATCATTATTTTTCAATAAAATTTGGCAGGTAGTGAGAAAATAGATATATCTACAAGCGCATATAAAAGCAAAGATTTTTTACTCAATTTTAAATTTATTGATAAAAGAAGTTTAGCTCTTAAAAAAACATGAAGTAAATATATATTTTTTCTTAAGGTCTGATGCATCTGGAAGTTGTATGTACAGCTCTGCATCATTATTTTTTGTTGCTGACAATACACTGATTAAGAGTTTTAACATCCCTTGAAATTTATATACATGCTGATTATTACTGTAAGCATCCTTTATTTTCGAAAAATATTTTCTGATTATAGTTCTCATTTTATTAATCTCGAAAGTTTATTGTGTATGTCAGTATCTCATTCTGCATTAGATTCTGGCTTCGAAAATAATGATATTATTAAAGCTGAAGCAATTGCAAACTGTGAGAGCAAATAAAAATGAGCTGGTTTTTTATGTTTGTTAGGTTTATCATCAGTTCTTTCTTGTAATATTGTTTCCTGTTACCCAGATTTCGGTGTTGAAAAGTATAAAATATTTTTTAACCAAGAGATCTCACCACGTACTCCCAATAAATTTTGTTCCCCATTTTACATTTTGTTTTGTTATGATGGGAATTTCAAGTCAGGTACATTTCAGCATAATCACTATGTCCCACTTATTTTTATTCCTAAAAAGCGTAAACTTTTCAGTAAATCAAAAACAATAACTTCGAAAAAATTGCTGCCAGTCTTGTCACCTAATAAATTTCTAGATACAAAACAGACCACCATTGATCAAGTTGCTACAATTGTACCCAGCACAGAAGCTAAAAATCCAAATAAAAAGCCTTACTCTATCCTTACATTCTTTCATAAAACAAACCCAGACTTAGAACCTACTAGTGCAGTCTTACAAAATACATCTTGTATTCTAAAATCAAATAGTTTTTCTTCTCAATTAGCAGTGTCTTCTTCTTAATCCACAACATCTTTTCAATCATTAACATTAAATAAAGGTGTTTCTTTTCACTCAAAAACATCTAAGGACAGTGTTCTATCAAAATCTTTTCTTACAAAATCTTCAAGCATTAGGAAAGTATCTAATTTTTATAATATTAGTAATATTGAATGCCCTTCGAACATTATTTTACCACCTAAAGAAGTACTAAATGCTCTTCAGTCTTTTAGACAATATAATGTTGCTTTCTTTAGACAAAAAGTGGAAATTTTTATCTGACCATGAAATTTTTTTATTAACTAAAAGTATGTTTATTCCCAATGAAGATTACATTTTCCGAAAAAATTCTGGTCGTCAGTTTAGATATCTTTGGTTGAAAGAGTTTTCTTGGCTGAGATATTCTAAAAGTACTGATGGGGCATTTTGTTTATCATGTGTATTATTTGGCAATAAATTCAAACTAAGATCACGTAAGTTAACACATTTGTATTTGGAGCCTTTCAATAAATGGTCTGATGCTATTAGATCATTTTCAAATCATGAGTCAACTAAAAATGGTTTACATGCATTTACTATGCCTATTTTTAATATTTTTTTGAGTCATTCCTCAGGCGTATGTCAACCAATAAATGTCATCATTGATACTAATGTAAAAGAAAAAATAATAAAAAAATCGCCAAACACTTCGTCCAATTGTTGATGCTATAATTTTTTGCGGTCAAACCAATACACCTTTGAGAGGCCACAGAGATGATTCACAATACCTTCCAGAGGCTGGAGAATATTCTAAATGTGGAACTGGTTGTTTTAATAAACTTTTAAATTTTGCTGTACGCTATGGAAATGATGTTTTAGGCTCTCATCTTAATAACTGTTCAAAGAATGCCTCCTATATTTCGAAGACTTCACAAAATGAAATTATTAAATGCTGTGGTGAAGAAATTAGTGAATCTATACCATCTGAAGTTCGCAAAAATGTTTTTTTTTCAATAATTGCAGATGAAGCCTGTGACTCATCTACTGAAGAGCAAATGTCATTAGTTTTACGATTTTTTGATAGTGATTTCAATATCAAAGAAGACTTTATTCAATTTATTCATTGTAGTGAAGGAGTGAAAGGAAAAGATTTGTTTAATGTTCTTTCAAATTGTGTAAGCAACTTAAATCTAGATATAAAAAACTGTAGAGGTCAGGAATATGATGGAGCCAGTTTTGTCTCTGGGTATATAAATGGTCTTTCTGCTCAGGTTCTCAATATAAATTCAAAGGCTTTGTATACACATTGTCATAGCCATCGACTGAACTTATCAGTTTGTGAACCGTGTAATTTCAAATTAGTTTCAGAGGTTTTTAATAAAGTTCGTGAACTTTCTTGTTTTTTTAATTATTCAGAAAATAGACAAAAGTTTTTAGAAGCTAGCATTTTAGAGCAAGAACCTCAAACGCATAAAAAAAAAGTAAAAGATATCTGTAGAACAAGATGGATTGAGCGTATAGATGGTTTAAACACTTTTCTTGAGCATTATTTATCTATTTTCCAAGCTTTATGTAACATGGCTTTCCCTGAGAGTTCTGTTAACAAAGATACACAAAACAAATCTTCTACTTTTTTAAATTCCATTGGCACTTTTCAATTCGTCTTTACTTTAGTTGTGACAACACGTGTCTTTGATTTTACTTTACGTGTTACTTGGTTACTGCAATCAAAAACTATTGATATCTTGGACGGTTTGCACCTTATTACAGTTCTTAAAAATACATTTATTTCCGTCAGAAACAATATAGATAGTTTTCATAATAACTGCTATGAAGCAGCATGTTTGCTTTCAAGTAAAGCTGAAATTTTTGTTTCAAAACCAAGAACCTGTTCTATTCAAAAAAATCGTTCTAATGTTCCATCAGAGTCTGTTTCAGAATACTTCAAAAGAGCTGTTACTATCCCTTTTATAGATCATGTATCTACATATATATATCTACAAGATTTAAATCAGAAACTGTAGCTGCATATAAAGGGTTATCAATTATTCTATTTAATATTATTTCTTTTCTTAAAAGACCCAAAACCCAATTGTGTTGGAGAAAGCAGTTTGAAACATTTTATGATTTTTATATAGATGATTTCCCTAATATCAGTGCCTTGAATGGGGAACTAGTTCTTTGGGAAAAATACTGGGAAAGTTTCTCTGGGACTATTCCTGACAATATATCTTTAACTCTTAAATCGATATCATTTCCTGGATTTGAAAATATTAAGATAGCTTTAAGGATACTTGGGACACTTCCTGTTACTTCATGTGAGTGTGAGAGGAGTTTTTCTGTTATGCGTCACTTAAAAGACTATATGAGAACAACAATGTCAGATGATCGACTTAACGGTTTGGCATTAATGTATATCCATCAAGAAATTGTTTCTTGTATTGATAATGTTATCAATAGATTTACTATAAAAAATAGACGACTTGATTTCAATGATTAGTGTCTATACTGTTTATTTTATAACACACCAACAACTTATGAAATTTTTGTCTATTATCACCTCTCTTCATATAGCAGCTAACAAATAGGCATGAAAACCCCTGGAAAGGCCAAGACTTCAATGGTGTCCTTAACAGGACGGGTTAAATGTAACCCCATACTTTTATTTGGGATTAGCTATATGATTAGTGATCATAGTTCAGGCAAACATTAACCATCTCTTTTTGACAATCTCTTTATATCATTTTCTAGCAACAAAATAAAAAATTAAAAAAATTATTTTCAATAAATTTTCTCTCAATCAACCTAATAATATTCATAAGTTTTTGTGCCGTTTAAATCAGTTTTTTGCTGTAGTTGTCAAAACCATTAGTTTTCTTTTTATTTCATCAAAAATGATCTGCTTTCTTGTTGTTAAAGCTTAACTTGGTATGTCTTTTTTTTTTTAATCTTGTTATATAAGAATATATATAACTTTTTATTTCACGATGTATATAAATCCATTTGTATTTTTGTCTTTTCTTAATTTTTCTTTCTCTGATTGTCCATGTCCGGAATAAATATGTTCCTAGACATGCTGATGAGCCCTGATATTGGGCGAAACAATCATTTGTTAGTTTATATATTTATTACATATTTATATATAAAAAAAGTTTCAAAGTAAAACTAAGATATGAGCTTCTCAATGAAATAGCAAAAAGAAAATCCCTTTAAATCCTCGAGCCTAAGGGCAGGAGGATTTAGGGGATACATAGGGGGCAGGCTATGGGAGCGATGGCCTCCCTTAGATGTTTTTTTTTATAAGAACATTTTGTAAAAACGTAAGTAAATTTGGTAGGCTGTTTAAAAGTGGCATAAAATTGTGTAGTCTAAGTTCTTTTTTTTTGGGCTTGTCTGCTTAAAAATCGTTAAACCTGTAAATCGCCCCCTTTAATCGTTTGGATCAAACGAAAAGAAAAGTTGCCCACCTTTACTACATAGTCCGGATCCGACCTTACTTATTCCCCCCCCCCCCCTTTTTTTTTCTATTTACTTTGTGAGCGTTGTTGCGTCACAACATGGCGTAAGGCGCATTTTTTTGACGGGGTAAATTAAAAACCTGCGTCCGCCCCTGTTGACCAATACTTTAACTTTAATTAACTTTGATCAAACACTTTAGAGATTAGGATTTAAGTTAGATTTTTTAATTAATTGTAAATTGAATATATATATATATATATATATATATATATATATATATATATATATATATATATATATATATATATATATATATATACATATATATATATATATATATATATATATATATATATATATATATATATATATATATATATATATATATATATATTTAATATTACAACTAATTAAAATAATATCGTTTTCAGAGAAAGGAAAATCTTATTTTAATATAAGCTTATCATTTAATTAAAAAAACTTTTTTTATAATCATTTTATCAAAGTGATAATGCTTAATAAAGCTTTGTGATATCCATTTTTGGTAGCATTTTGAAGCGAAATTCCGGCCGGAACCGAAATCTTAAATAATACCGGGACTGGAACCGAAAAATCTTTAAAGAGTTGTGGCCGGATCCGAATTTCGGTCGATCACTATTTTACTTATAACATAATATTTTTTAAGTAAACTTCACATCAACGATATCAAAATAAAAATTAAATATTCTAAAAGATGAAAGTTTTCTCTTAACGTTGAACTGCTGAACGCGTAGGCATATGGCCTTTTCGCACGTAAAATGCGAGCTTGGTAACGCCTCTTAAAAAGGCACAACTATCGAACCGTTACTGAATTTGAGTATTAGTTTAAATTGGTAAGGAAGAATATAAGCTTTATTTTATTTATTTATTATTTATTTATTTATCAATTTGCTACTTTTAATAGCGTAAACCAATGAACTTATCCAATTTTCTCATATCCTGCAAAGTATAGTTTACATTAGCAAGTTTTATAAATAATTTCTATTACCCTGCAAAGTATAGTTTTACATTAGCAATTTTTATAAAACACTTTTTCAAACGTCTGCAAAGCATTGTTTTTACTGTAAACTTTTTCTAATTATATTTTCTAACAAAATTATATAGATCGGCAATTAACTTTAGGCGTGCGTTAGACGTTAACATTGTTTTTTTACCCCGTCACTTGCAGCACTTGACGGGGTTTAAGTCCGCCCCTGTATATATATATATATATATATATATATATATATATATATATATATATATATATATATATATATATATATATATATATATATATATATATATATATATATGTATATATATATATATATATATATATATATATATATATATATATATATATATATATATATATATATATATATATATATATATATATTATATTGTTGTCTTTGGAGTACCCAAGCATTACAAGTTTTATTATATAAAATCATGGCCGTCCAAAAAAGTATGAATAATATAATAGACACATTCGAGATAAAAAATAAGTTTCGAGTGAAAATGTTTTACTTTGCAGACTTAACTCAAACAATTTCATGAAAAGTCCCTTACTAAGAATACGTTTCGCTAGCTTGGTTTATAATGAAACATGTTGATTTTTTCATTAAAGTGTAGAATTAGAATTAAACTATCGAGTTGCAATGAGTATAATCTAATAATGTTTCAAATAAACTATTTAATGTTGATTTATAACCGAATTATTCATAAATAACTGCAGAAAACAATCATAAAAGTCGAAAAATTTTTATAATAAATAACTTTTTGACATGCCACTCTTTTCTAATGTATAATATAGGTTGTAAACATTAACATCGGAAAGTATGTCAATGTAAAACTTCTCCCTCAATGAGCGAAGTAGACAAATATGAGCGTTCTTAACAACATCTCGTGCAACTTAAAATATTTAAAAATTTCAAGTTTGCTTAAATTTTTACTAGCGCAATTCAACTAAAGAGGAGCTAATTTAATCAGATTTGTTGAAAAATATAAAGTTTTATATTTGGAAACTGGTAAAATAAAAGTTTTACTTTTCGTTTTTTTAAAAATCGCGTTTTTTACAAAAGTGTCCTTCCTTAACTTCATCGAATTGGTGACAAATATATGTTTTTGTGCTTTTTCGGGTAAAAGCATAAAATTTGGCCTACATGTTGATTATATCGAAATAATCATTTTAAATAGCTTTCACTGTCTCCATGGTAACCGGATCATGTTTGCAGCGAGAGAAAACAAAATCTCAAAAAACGGTCATTTATGCGTCAATCAAAAGCCCAAATAAAAACACAGCAAAAAATATAAAAACACAATATGTTAAAAATAAATTGGTAACGAGAGGCAAGGCTTTTAAAACTTAAAAATCAGGGGGTAAAAGTTCAATATTTTTGTACTAAATTGTTTTTTAATTTTAATAAAGTATTTTTATGACACAAATAATTTAACTTTAATAAAAATTATAAAATAAGTTTTCAGAATAATACTAATTTAATTTTTTTAACATTTAATAAATAGCTAAAAATACAATGTTAAAGATCAAAATTTACCCCCTAATATTTTAAATAAACTTTAAAAACCCATTAAATTTCAAATTTTTGGTTGAATTTAACGTTCACAATCACCACCACATTTGAAAAGTACGATACATGGAAGTAATGTTTTTACAAATTTACAAAAAAATCTACAGCCTTTCTCTATTTTGCAGCCACATTGTATAAGTTCACTGCACATTTTGGAAGCTTCCGGAATTGTCGTCCAAAATATTGTTTTCCATAACCCAACCCCACTCACATGGATTAGGCAATGATGGATTCTTACATAATGATTGTGCCCACCAATATGAAGCCTGGTAAACAGCTCTAGAGATATGCAGTTGCAAAGCGTCTCGCGTAATGGGCATTGTATCTTGTAAACGTCCTTTTTTTGAAAATAAGTTTTTTCTGCGTTCATTTAAACTGCTGTAAAAACTTGTAAAGTCATATAGCAACACAACAAATCTTTCAATTAAATGGAAAACAATTATGATATCTTTCTTTGAGGGGCAATTGGAAATTGATTGCAAGGCGTTAGTGAGATCTTCAAAATTTCCCCAAGTTTTCCAGGAAAGTTTTTTCCTTTTTTCAGCAAAAATTGAAACTTGATCTCAACCTGTTATTGAATGAAATAGAGGTAAACATTTTTGTTTTGGACCAAGACATTTTACAAGATCGTGCAGTGATATGAAGCATTGATTTTCGCCAGTACCGAACCATATCCATAATTCTTCTAAATGGAGCTTATGAAAAAGTCCTAAACCTAAAATTAGAAAACTATAATCATATTATTTTATAAATTTTTTTTTTTTTTTTACATCAAATATTTTCTGACTTAAAGATAATCTAAAGTATAAATAAAATTTTTTACCCAAGACAACAACATCAGTACCTAGAGTTCTGATCGTGGCTTTTTTAAGTCCACTATTTATAGCAGCGTCATATATGTGAAGAAGTATACGAGTATCCGCTACTTCATGTTTGCAAGTCTCAAGAATGGATTTGTTGATATTTTGGTTAAATACCACTGATTGCTCGTGGGTCACAAGTATCAATCTATCTGTTTGAAGACAAGATACTTGGACTGAAAGGAAGTTAAATAATTCATTTTTGTTCTGGTCGACGCGAAAAAATGACTGCCAATTACTTGGAATTTTTTGATTCGGGCAACACACGACGACGAGTACCTTGTCCTTTTTGACTCTTGCTAATTCTTTAAGGCTGTTTTCTTTGTAAACATCCCGTTCTGCATACGATTGTAACTTTTCTAAAATGAATTTCTGGAATACCTTGGTTGAATATCTTCGAAAGTTTCACAGTTCTTGGGTGATAAAATATTTACAATTACAGCTCCATCAATAATCAAACATTCAACTATGGCTTTATCTTTAGGTGGGCTGTGCAAATCATTGAAAAACGTTAAAACATCTGATTTATTTCCACTGCGTAACAGTCCACCTTTTGAAAGAGACGGTGGAAACGTGTGGTTTTCATGAGCAAACGGTATTTATCACTTCTTTGTCTTTGATAACATGGGTATCAAGTACCAGAAGATCTAGGCTTTCTTCCTTAATTAATTAAATGTGTTAAATGGGTATCAAGTACCAGAAGATCTTTAAATTTTCTTTAAGTGATTTTTCTTTTAATTTCTTCTTTAATGAGATTTCTTTAAATGAAATTTAAAGATCTTCTGGTACTTGATATCCATTTAACACACTTAATTAATTAAGGAAGAAAGCCTAGATCTTCTGGTACTTGATACCCATGTTATCAAAGACAAAGAAGGGATAAATACTGTTTGCTCATGAAAACCACACGTTTCCACCGTCTCTTTCAAAAGGTATCAAGTACCAAAAGATCTTTCTTCTTTAAATGACTAAATGATTAAATAATTACCCATATTTAAAATTACATCAACTAAGTTCGTAACTTGATACGCAAACCTATTTTAATGACTTTTTTTTTGCTCATGATGTTTGAAACTTGTTTCTACGAAATCATCTTCATCGTTTTCAGCGTATAGCAAATTTGATTCAAATTCATTTACGCATCGAGCTAACTCAGGTCCACAAGTCATCCAGCAAAGTAGTTCTCGTGAATCTTCCGTCAATCTGATTGCACCTTAAAAAAGTTTGAAATATTTTATTTTTAATGCATGGGTTTTACACTTATAAATAAATAAAAATTAAATCAACTTCAATCAATTTTATATTTTCCGATAAGCTGCCTAAATGGAAATTTTATTGCTATTGTAATAAAAAAAACAACCTCCTTCTCCTTTGATGCATTTGTTATTTTGCTCATTTGCATGGCCTAGCCCAATTGAAGAAAACTTTTTTTTTGTTTTGTTTACAACAAACATGTCTTTCTGAAATAGTCTTGTAATTTCTGGATTTGTTTCTTCCAGTTGAATCATATCTGCTAAATATACGGATAACCAACGCGAGTAATGCGTATGGTCCAGTGCAAAAAACCAAGGTAGCAGTTGTCGAATGCACTGCCTATACAAATCAAAATTTCCTGTTCTAATTGATCGTGCAAAAGCTAGTATAAGCAACTCAAATCTGAGTGTTATTGACCAAAATCTAAATTGGGGATAAACCTGCTCACAATCTTCTCTCCATTCATCAAAAGGTTTTTCACATCTTTCATTTCGAACTACGTAGTCTTGATAAGCTTTTTTCATCAAATTATGAAGAGCAGCAGCAGTTACCTATTACGGAATTATAATTTTTTCTTAAAGTGTGTATACCTCAAATTTTTCTGAACAATAACGTTCAGTAATTGTTTGTGTATCACAAAATAAAACTCATCCTTTCTAAAAATGAAAACAATAAACTTTAAAATTTATCTGATACACAATTATTGTTTTTGATATACGTGATGCATTAAGGTATGATTCAGCTTTCCCTGCTGACAAGACCTCTGCTTCAAATAAAGCAGAACACCACCCAAAATCTTTCAACCAATCTTCAATTGTTTTGAGAACCGCCGTTTTGATATGAAGTGGCCCCATCATAATTATAAAAGCTTTTTCTCCATAGTATTCTTTCCGATTACACTGTATCAGTTTAACCAAGGAATACAATGGCTGGTAAAAGGTAATGACATTTGTTTGACATATATTTAAAAAATAAACAACTGTCTTGATCACATCCATTCCATGTTTAATCATGGCAGCAGATTTAGAAGATTGACGGAATAATGGCAGCAACGCCGAATGATCAATTATTTTGACGGCATTAATCTGTGATGCATTGAATGCTGACCATGTTATGTTGGAGCTGCTTTTAATTTTTTCACTTAATAGTGTTACATCTTCAACTTGGAACAACCATCTGAAATAAAAAAAAAAAAAAAATGTTTATATATGTCTTTGATTAACTATATAACCATATAACATGCATAAAATAAAGTGCAAACAAGTTTTTTCTAAGTCTATTTCTGGTGTAAGTTTCCAAAAGAGGTTGTTCAAACAGACGTCGGAATAATTTTCCATTTCGCTTCTTTCATTAACATTCAAAACTAGTCGAATCTCAGTGTATGAACCAGGAACGTTTAATAACTGTTTTTTTTTTTTCAGAAAACTCTAAAGTAGAAATTTCAAGATCTAATACTATTTTCTCTGATTTTCGATGCTGAAATAATGATATTCCTGTTCCGTGAAAAAAGTCTTCAGCTGTCGTGGAACTTGGATTGTGGTCTATATTATCCAAAGCAACAGTTGCGAAAACGTTAGGATTCAAGCGTGTTGGGCAAACTAATTTATTTTCTACGAAGTAGTTTAAAACTCTATTACCCATTTGTGTTGATAACTCCATTACCCGGTTATAAGATATTGATATCCCAAGTTTATAAAGTTTATCAACAAGTGTCTTTTTGCGAGTTTTCACATGAATTATTATGCCTACATAAATACCTATGGGACTTTCTCGAGATTTTTGTCTTTTTTGAATCTTGGCTTTTTGTTGATTTTGACGAATACGTTTCATACTATTGTAAATTATCAATTGACTGATTGTTAAAGTTGTTTGTTCTAAACCTTGACTATATTCATTACTTGTATTCCCGTTTAAAACCGTGTTAATAAAATGCATGAACGAATGCTATTTGACAATCTTGTAAAAAATAACCGTTGATGTTATAACTTTGGTTTGCGAGAATATCTCGCCGTAAGATTTTCGCTGATTCAGATAATATGAAAGATTCGTCTTCATAATTCTTATTATAACAACTCTTCAAAACATTTCCGACATTTTCATCAAATGTTAAGCAAGAACACTTTTTATCACTATACTCCATTAGATTTTCTACATGCGCCAACAAAATTTGCTTAAATTTTTTTTTTTTTTTTAATTTGCATTCACTCCCAACAAGGCTGCAAGCAACCTCTATTAAATTGGGAGTTACTAGGAAAAAAAAGAACAGAGTTATAGAGCAAGGAAACGGTTGACAGAAGACTTGAAAAGTTGAAGGTTGTATGAGTCAGGAAAACATGAAGATGGAAGAGAGTTCTAAAGGATTAAAGTGCGGGGAAAAAAACTAGATGAATAAAAGTTTTTAGAGCATGCAGGGACAGATACAGTAAACGAATGAGACTTAGCTGAATGACGAGTAAAACGAGAATGAATTTTAGTTGATGGAACTAGAGATGATAACTCCTTTGCGCAGTGACCATAATAGTATTTGTAGAAAAGAGAAAGAGATGCAACTTTACGACGATGAGAAAGAGGTTCAAGCTCAGCAGATAGTCCAGGTCCAACAACATTTACAATGCGACTTTGGACCTTGTCAAAAAGAGAAAGTGAATCGTTAGAAGAACCAGCCCAAATATGACAACAATATTCCATACAGGGACGAATAAGAGATTTGTAGAGGTGGATAATGGAATCAGAAGTAAGGAAATGGCGAGCACGATAAAGAGAAGCAACCTTAGCAGAAGCTAATTTAGCAATCGATTGTATAAATGGTTTCCATGAAAGGTCAGTAGTAAGCGATAATCCAAGAAGACATAAAGAGGAAGACTCAGTAAGAGGATTGCTATTCATTAATATAGGAATGTTGACCATATTACGGTAGCTGTTTGAAGTAAGCAACTGGGTTTTTTTAGAGTTGAAATTCACAAGCCACTGTGAACCCCAATCTATTACTGAAGTGAGATTGGATTCAAGATCAGCTGCTTGTTCTAGGCGATCGAAAAGAGAAGACTTTTTGTCAAGACAGGAGTATAAAGTTGAATCATCAGCAAAAAGAGCTACTTTAGATGAAAGATTGTCAGGAAGATCGTTTATGTAGATAAGAAACAAAACAGGGCCCAGGATGGAACCTTGGGGAACCCCAGAAGTTACTAGAAAAAAGGAAGAGTGTTGGCCTTCAAGGATGACTTTAATAAACCGGTTAGAAAGAAATGATTTGATAATCTCAAAAACTTTCCCAAAAACACCATATGAAGCAAGTTTATGGAGAAGACCAGCATACCAAACTTTGTCGAAAGCTTTAGATATGTCGAGAGCAATAGCCCTAGCCTCACCGCCTCCATCTAATGCACGATAAAATCTTTCAGTTACAGCAGTTAGCAGCTCAGCCGTAGAGCGAGAGGATCGAAAACCGTATTGATTGTCTGATAGTAGTTTATTTGACTCAAGATGAGATATGAGGAGTTTGTTGATCAAAAACTCAAAGATCTTGCTAATAACAGAAAGAAGACTGATCGAACGATAATTGCAGGGGTCAGAATTTTCTCCAGAGTTTTTAAATATTGGAACTACAGATGCCATTTTCCAACAAGCAGGAAAACAAGACTCAGTCAAACACTTGTTAAATAGTTTAGAGAGAATTGAAGAAAGTTCTAGAGAACAATTCTGCAAGATTGTAACAGGAATGTTGTCTGGACCACAAGCTGTAGACGAGCTTAATTGAGATTTGACTTTAGCAACAGAAGCCGGAGTGATTTGAATGTCTAACAATGGGTCAACCTGTTTGACTAAAATGGAAGGAAGAGAATGTCCATAAGATTCAAAAGGAATTAGAAGAAAAGTTCTTTGCAAATAGTTCTGTCTTATCCTTGGGAGAGGTAATAAGATCAATCCCATGAATGAGAGATGGAATGTTAGATCTACCCTTGTTAATAATGCTGTTGAAGATTTTCCAAAAGTCTTTAGAGTCTAACTTCTGCGATAAGATGCAAGATTTAGTGAACTGAGAATAATGGAGTTTAGCATCAGAAAGCACCTTTTTACATCGATTTCTTGCAATAATAAATAGCCGTTTGTTCTCAAGAGAGTTGTTCTTTTGAAAAAGATGAAAAAAATGATTACGATTGGATATAGCAGCCGCACAAGAAGGAGAAAACCATGGAGTAGAATGAGGTTTGACTTGAAACCGATGCGAAGGAATAAAGGCTTCCATTCCAGCCTGAATCCAGGAGGTTATGTAGGAGGCGCATTTGTCAGCTAAGAGAGAAAAAACATCAGCCCAAGGACCATCACGAAGAAAATCTCGAAAAGAATCCCAGTCAGCTTTAGGGTAGTAGTAGGTGGTGCGATGATAAAGTGAGCCCAAAAAAGAAGTATGAGAAGAAAGATTTATAGAGATCATTGCATGGTCAGAACCACCTAAGGAAGAAAAGGGAGAAACTGAACATAAGCTAGGGTCAGAGACAAGACATAAGTCAAGGAGTAATGGTAAATGATTAGGGTTGTCAGGAAAACGAGTCACAAAGTTAACTATCTGAGTAAGAGATTGAGAATCGCAGAAGTTAAAGGCTTTAGTGCCAGCAGGATCAGAGGTGTTAGAGCTAAGCCATTCAGTGTGATGGGCATTAAAATCACCAACAATAACAATATTGGCAGAGGGGTAAAGAGAGAGGGCATGGTTAATTTGATCAGAGATAACATCTAAGAGAGTGCAATCATGGGAAGAAGGAGAACGATAAAGAACAAAGAGAAAGGTAATAGAGTGAAGAGGTGCTAGGCGAAAGCACATAAAAGAATGGTCAAAGGATTCGAACCTGATTTCACGACAAATAGGGTAATTAATGCGTTTGTATACCCCTAAACCTAGCATGTGACTATTTGAGTCTTTACCAATCAAAGGATAGTACCCATCAACACTGACATCTGAAGAAGGAATTGCAGAATTTAAATTTGTTTCACTAAGTGCAAGCAAGTCTGGTGAATTTTGCAGGAGGACTCAACTGATGGAAAGTTACTTCGTAGACCACGAATATTTGTAAAAGATATATTAAAATATTTAGGTTGTGGGGATGGTTTTTTAGGTTTTAAATTTTTGGTTACTTTGGTCATGATTTGGGTTTTATGAGAACTTGACTCGTTCATAGATAGAGCACAGCCTCCTAATCAATGAGCTATGCAGTTGTCTCAGTCCTGTTAATTAACCCTAAGCCGTGACATAGGGCTCCTTATGTGGCCTTGACAATGCACACCAAAAGCATTAACAGGGACACTATCCATGCGCAACATGGCACTGTTAATATTTTGATATTTTGCAGCTGTTGATGGAATCAGCCTCTCTGAGAGCTACCACAGAGTTCGGGAAACCTTACTACCAGCCGGCCTCAGAACCATTAAACTGAGTTTTAGAGCTGTACCCTCATATATAGATAACAGGAAGAGTTGCATAGCCGTTATCAAGGAGACATAAGCAAATTTCTATGAGTTGAGTCAAGGAGATCCAGCATTCATCATCCTAGGCAGGAAACAATGTAACACAGGTTACATCTACGCCAGCCTAATAGATGAAGAAGGGGTTCGAGGCTGGTTAGCAGAATTTTTCTGCTTACCCCTTAAAGTCTTTGCCTAAGAGGCCTTCTACAAGACAGTAGCTGGATGCAGTTAACATCTGCCCAAGATGAGTGTTTTTATCGAGACACCATCTCTATCCTTTACTCAACCAAGAGCCTCAAGGCAGGGGAATTTTTAGTCGGATTTTATTTCTCTTAGCCTTTGCCTAAGAAGAGCACACTCTGCAAGGCAGCAGGGCTTGTGGCAGGTGGTACTGGGTTACGTGATACCAGTAGCAAGATTGATCTTGATTATCCTGACCTGACCTGAATTTTGTTGTGAGGATCCTTTCAGAAGTGTTTCCGCCAAGTTCAGTAACCCTTTTTTGGTATATAATAGCGAGGTTAACTAATTTAAAGACACGGTTATCTTTATCCTTCGCTTGTTGAATCAAATACTGTTTAAATTCAACAAGAACCTGGAAATCGAGTTGTTTTTCAGAACTTTTGCATGAAATTCTATCGGACTCTTTTCTATTATATCTTCTATAGAGACTTAGCAGACAAGTAGAGTGATACGTAGCATCTTGGGCTATCATGTCACCAGCACTAAGCTAACCTAACGAAGTACTATCTTTAAGGATAGTGGCGCACTTTTTAACACGTTTTTCTTATTCAAATTTTGAAACTCGATGAAGTGCACCGTCAAAGCTTTCACAAAAAAAAAACATTTATAAATGGTTTCACAAGCTGCTCTTAAAGAAGCTCTCTTATTTGGTAGCTGACTGATTGAAAAAAAATTATGCTCAACACCATCATCTTTCTTCTTGTACTCTAGTTGGTTTAGAAGTACATGTTTTTCAGCTCTTTCTAATTTCATATCGCTAAATTTATTGTAACACTACTTATGAAACTTTGCATCATGCTGAATAAATTTGTCCATTAGAATATTTGTATTTTCATTATCAAGTATTTTCTCATCATCAAATTCGAGACCCGGGAGCGATTTTCATAAAAAGAGAAGAAGTTAACATTCGACTTACACTTAATTATTTTTCATAAGACATTCGTCATTTTTGAAGGATTTCTTTTCCTCATTTGTTTCACAAAATCGCCATTGGACATGCAGAAAAGGATATGTTTGAAAGCTTAGTTGTTTAATTTTTTTTAACTTCTATCAAATTTAGAAATAAATGGTATTTTAGTGTTGAAGTTGCTTTTATGCATAAAGTTTATTTGTTATCTTTAATTTCTTAGATTAATCATAGAAAGAAAGTCGATTAGAAATGATTAACGAGGTTATGAACAGTAGATGAATATTTTACCAAAGTCAATTTCACTGTTTAAAACTGTGAACTATAGTAGGAAACTATACTTATAAATAAGTGAAGCTTGTAAATACTATCAGAAAAAAAAAAATTTATTTCTTTTAATTTCAACCAAAATGGGGTGAAATAGTATAATTATGTACTTGTTTTTCAATCTACTCTGCTAAGAAAATTAAAAAAATTATTTTAATAACGCTAATGAAAAGTTGCAATGAAAGCAATATGGTTTAGATACGAAAAGCTATCAAATTTTACTAACAAATTAATTATATGCAATAAAAAAACAAATTTTTCTGTGAGTTTGCGCTATAAAATCAATCTAACGATGTAGTCAGTTGGCAAAAAACGTACCATCTAGGTCAGAAAGAAGCCAAAAAAAGCTTATAAAAATACCTCAACAAATAAATAAAAATTATTTTGCGCAGCAGTTTCTTTTACAGAAAAACTACTAACCTCATCGATTCATAACTAGTCATTGTAACAGCTTTCCTAATTATGTTTTTGTGGGTTGTTTTACAAAAAATTAATTTTGCGAAGCATATATAACACAAGAAAATAATTTACATGTTCACAATAACTTGCAACAACAACATTCTTTCTTTATAATAATATTTGCTATTAACTCGCGTGTAACAATGTTGACCAGTAATGGCCACTAACTATGCGTCAGATACGATCTACAGACACTTTTATCGTACAAATAAAGTTTTGAATGGATGCAAAGTAGTATGCTTCAAATGTCTTGTACCCGAACAAAGTAAAAGCAACGAGTTATGCGGTAAAGAAATTACATGTGCCGCAAAAGCTCGCATTAGCAACCTAATACGACACTTATCTAGAAAACATGCGTAGCTCCTCATTACGTTAGAAAAAAAAAATTAGAAAAAAAATAGAAGAAAAGAATAAGAAGCAAAAATATACAGCCATCAAAGACAGCACTTCATAGCAATCCATATTAAAGTGTTTTGTACCACAGCAAATTAGTTTGCATATTACAAAAGATGAGTTTTTAGAAGCCTTAAACCAGCTAGTTTCGTTTAAAGGTCTTTCATTCCAGATTCAATTTATTTTTTTGTCAGTAATTATTTTTAAATGAAAAAAAAATCTAAATAACTATACGTTTTTTTGGCATTTTTAAATAAACATTTATCATTCTAAAAACAATATCTATAGGCGTTTGATCGGGAACCTATTCAAAAGCTTTGCGGAGAAGTTTTATCTCATTTTGGATTTAAAATGAATAGAGATAGTATGAGAATTCAAACTATCAATCATACCAAAAAGCATTGCGAACAAATCACAAACAAATGATCGAAAATGCTAATTTATTTGATAGTCGATTCTACATCAAGGCATATGCGTCACTACCTCGGTATAAATGCGCAATACTCGAACAATGATGAAATTGCTGTGATCAATCTTGACATCATTGATACGAAGGGAAAACAAACAACGGAATACCGACGGAATACACAAAAAAATTATTGAGAAGTGTTTAGATAATATTGGAATCAATAAAACTAATATTTAAGGCCTTATTGTTGACAACGCAGCAGTGAGTAACATATTTTTAAATTCACTATATTTTTTCTTAATGAAAAAAAAATTTAAATTATGTGATTAAAGTTATTATTTTCCGTAAAATCATTTAAAAATTAAACTGTTTCGATAAAATCTTTTGTATACTGTAAAGTATATTCACTAAACTTTAAATTAACTATTGAAATCATATTTAATATCTTTAGGTGAATATAAAGTTGATGCGCGACTTTGGCATCAGCACCGTTTAGGAAACTGTAGATAACGAAGACGATTTTTCAGTAGAAACTAATGAATTTGACGAAGATGGTTATTCTAAAGCAGACAATGCAGCAACAGTCTTGGCAAGTGGAGTTGCCAGTAGCATAAGTGTTATACATCTTCAAAGATGTGCTGTCCACACTTTACAGCTAGCCGTAAATGATGCATTAAAAGGCCCACAATAAAAATATCTAATTAACCAAGTTCAATTTTTTTTTAAAGTTTACTGAAATATTAAGTTAGTCACAAATGTTACTTTTTGAAGATGGAAATAGAAACAGCATTTAACAATCAACTAAATGTAAACTTAATTATTATTCCTTTTGATCATTTATTTTTATCGGGTATTTAACACATAATTAGATTTTTAAAAAAATGCTACAAAATCTTATTTAAAATTTAAATCTAATTAAAGGTAACTTTTGTTTAACTATCAAAGTTTTGATTGATAATAGACACATTATGTAAACAATAGTTATGTATACAACAGACCTGTACCCATACTACAATCATTAGTTACGTTTGTAATATTATCAATCAAAATTTTCATAAGTTAACAAAAACTAAAAAACTTCATAAAAACAAAACACAAAGAACAAAATGGACCGTTGCCCTTTGTATTGAACTTTTTTTGCGAACCAAAACATTAAGATGTTTTTATAAAAACAATGAAAGTTTTGGAATAATCAATTTTTATAAACCAAAATTAATATTTTTTAGCTCGCAATTAACCATATTTCAAAATATAACGAACTCAAGTGAAACAAAGTAATTTTATATTCATTAAAACAAAAAAAACACGTTTACAAAATACAACAATTTGCGTTGAAAAATAATAAGTTATTATCTAAAAATGCTGAATAATGAGAACTTAGGTTTTGCAATCTTTACAACTCCTACGAACAAAAAAACTTTAGCGATTTTCATTATAAAATTTCAAAAGTCAATTTTGTAAAGGAAAAAGATCGTGAAAAATGTTATGTTAAATATTTCCATTTTTTGTTAACATTATGATTTTTTGAAAGTGTTAAGTAAGTACTAATTAGTGATAAAGACTAAAACTTGACTTTCTAAAATTAAAAAAAAAATAAAAATAACTATTATTAAAATTCAAAAAAATTATTTAAGTGAAAGTTATATGAAATTTTGCAATTGTTACCAAATTTAACTGAAAGCCGAATTCCCCTTTCAAATTTGGCACCGAAGTCGAAGCCGAAGTCAACTTTGCTTTTCAGTAAACTTCGTTATCCGAATTTTAACGAATATTCGCCGGTCCCTAATCAGAATTAAACAAAGCTGTCGAGTTTGTAAGTAAAAATTACGATAAGATTTACGTTGAATTAACTGATTCAAAAAATTTAGAGTTTAAAAAATTTACAGATTTAAGTAAAAGTATTAAACTTTAAAATAAGAATTTTACATAGGGGAGAATTACACACGCAAAAATATTAGCCCGTATTTTGACCCGCTTCAAAATTGCGAAAAATTATTCTTATGCTTAACTTAGCTAAAAACCTAAAACCAAACTGAAATGTCTTCAAGTGAAAGCAAAATTGATGTAAAATTAAATGCAAAAGTAGAAAAAGAAAAGTATTTATCAGGTGTTTTTTTTAATTTATTTTTTAAATAAACTTATTCTTTTTTTTGAGTTCAACTCTTAAAGCCTCCCCTAATAAAAATTATTTATTATAAGACAAAGTCCAACTCTTTGTAAAGATTTTTGAAATGTGTAAGTCTTTCCTTTATGGAATTATTACTTGTGAGACAAAATCTTTCTCTTTGTTAACTTTTCATTAATGTGTAATTCTCCCCTAATGATAATAATTTCTTGTGAAACAAAGTCCGGCTCTTTGTGAAATTTTTTCAAATGTGTATGTCTCCCCTTATAGAAATTACTTCTTGTAAGAAAAAATCTTTCTCTTTAGACATAAGGGCTCAATATAACAGTCGGTGATCAGGCATTATCCTACTAAAACATTTGATTGTTCAAATAATTTGATAATATTAAATTATCTTTTTTTTTATATATGCATAGCATCTTTGTTTGATACTTTAACTATTTTATCTGATGGTCATCCGAGCTTGAGGAAATCACCTAAATGGAATTTTAATGCACATGTCTTTAATATATATATTTTAAACATACTTTAATCAAAATTTTATTTTTAAGTTTTACGTGCTTTTTTTGCATGAGGATGTTTACTAGAAAAGATAGTTTAAAAAGGCATATGTTGCTTATGCATAATAATAAGTTTGCTGACAAGCAGTGTAGAAAAAATAGAACTCTTTGTTATTATAAAAACTGCAGCCAAATGTTCAAAATTTGAAATTAATTAAGCACAAAGAAGAGTATCTGTTTAAATATTACTTTATTTTTTTATAGACATAGTCTTCACCAACTTTCTTTTTTTCTCTCTTGACGCTCGAAAACACAGTTTCTTCAGAGTTATTGCAAAAGTTGCAAAATAACAATCTTCAATTTCAAAAAGCTTCAAGATGAAGTTATTGGAAGCTTCCTGCGTTGTCTAGAAAAAAAGTAATCTTTTATGAAGTATTGTGTGCAAACAGAAGCATTAGCAATATGCTATTCAAGAAGTATAAAGTTTTTGTAGAAAGATGTTGTCACTGAAAATATAGATCTAGTTCTTATTCCATTTAATGCAACTAATTCACGTTAGATATTATTACATCTTAAAGTAAAAACAGAAGAAATAGCTATTCTTGATCCACTATCTTCAAATATTTTATCTAATAATTCATCTTATGATAAGTTAGTTGCATGTTGCCAAAGATATTTTTAGGCGTAAGTTCAACATATTAAAACGAAATGTTATTTCAACACAAAATTATTGCTTACAAAAAGATAGTTACAACTGTGGTGTTTATATATGTTCATTACAGCTGTGTGTGGTTTTATATATATTCATTACAGCTGTGCGAAGGTATAGTTTACTATGTATGTTAGTGACAAATCCAGCAGCGGGGTTCACTGGTTTTGATATATCTGTTTATGTATACATTTATCATTGTTTTTATTGTATCAAAAAATTCTTTTATTATTTTACAATGAAAAAAAGACTTATGAAACCTTTTGATTAATAATAGCATAATTATCAATTTTTTACTGATAACTGTTTATTTAATTTTTTATTGGTATTTATTTCATTCGTTGTTTAGTACTACATATCTTCTATTATTTACTTATGCAGGAAAAACTTATATTGTTAGTTTTTTTATTGCTTATGATCTATTTTTTAGGCGATGTTTAACCTGTGCTTACATTTTAGTCTATATTCTAAAGTTTTAAATTTTTTAGTGATAGCCTTGAGTTTTTTTTTGAAAATATACTAGTTTGTGAATCATTTAAGACAAAAATCAAAAAACCAGTTTACTTTTTTTTTGTGATAATATAATGCTTTTAAAGAAAGGTAAGTTTTTCTTAATTAGTTTTTCATGCTAATTCTGAAAATCATAATCATTTTTTTTGTTTTAATTATTTAGCCTTCTACTTCAATTTTCATAAAAGTGAATATATTAACAAAAAAAAGGCATTGTTAAAAATAGATAAAATTATTATTTTCATTAAATATCAGAAAAGAAGAAAAGTCCAAATCTTTTTCTGTTTAATTTATCAATAATTATTATCTTAATTAATACCTTATCATTTAAAAGTAACAAAAAAAATTATACATTATATATGAAAATAATTCATACAGTTTGTTATTTACAATTGAAAATTGAAAATAACTATAAAAGTCATATGTGATAGATTTTGCTGCGTGAACTTTCCTTATATAAAATCTAGGTTATATGCGTGTACTTTGGTAGACATAGGATAGAGGTTTGTTTTTTTATATCAACAATCATGTATTTAAACAGAATAGACCTCCGCGACAATCGGAGTATTTCATGTATTTAAACAGAATAGACATGTATTTAAACAGAATAGACAACCGCGACAAGTTGAAACTATTCCATAGTTTCAACTTTTTGGACAAATAACTGAACAATAATCCTCCAAATTATTTTTAAACTGCGATAACCTTCATTTTTTATATGGTTTAAATAATTAAGTATACATCTACTGTTGAAATTAAATGGATTTTTTCCAAAGCTTTCCAACTGCAACAACTTAATTAGAAAGTTAATACTAATCATATTCCATCATCAACCAAACACATAATACTTTTCGTTTTTTTGAAGTCCTGAGGCTAACTTTTGCCAAAACACTCAGCAAGAATGATACAATTATTCAACCTCTTTGAGGTGTACTTATTAACTGCTTCTAAAATTTTTTTTAACTAGCTATTCACTGCGTTTTAGAGTAAAACAGAAAATTTCAAAATTTGTTTACCCAGTTTGTTTTTTATAAAGCCTTTTAGGTAGCGGTGTTCCTTTAGCCTGTTTATCTTTAGAATTGTTAAAACTTTAGAATCTAACTGAACTTCTACTGACTGGCACTTTAAAAGAAGATTTATTCTTGACTTCATTAAAGAAAAGTGAAAAAAAAAAAAGAAATTTTGAATAGCCTTCTTGATAGCTTAAATAACGATTAAAAATAAATAAAAAAAAAAGGAAATTAATATATTTTGAAGCAATCTTTCTTTTTGATTCCTTAAAACTTTTTGTTTTGAAAGAGACTTCAGATAAAACTTTTTTTTTTCTAAAACGCAATCAAATTTATCCAATCAAAATTTGAATAGCATAAATTTGAAAAGAAAAGTTGCGTAACTTTATACGCAAAGAAACTTTTTCAAAGATTTTTATTTTTTATATCTTTAAATTTTTAAAATAGACATAGAAGGTCAACCATAAAAAATTAGCAAAAACTGAATTGTTTTTTAAACTTTTCTCAAAAAATTATTTAAGCATAACTGGTTAAACAAGAAATATAGAATTTTGGACCCCCCTATTAAAAGTGGTCGTTAAATTTTGTCCAATTTATTTAAAGAAGATTTATAAATACTCATCAGTTTTTTAATAAGTTAAACGCTCTTTAATTAATTTATTAAAAAAAATTATACCATTTTAATCCGTATGTTTTAATTAACAAGATATTAAAAAAAGAAATTTTAATATGTCAATTAGAATCTTCTTAATTTTGATTTAAAGATTAAGAAACCAACTAAAAAATGAGTGGTCTTTAATTTTTAGCCACCGCTGTATTATACATTCATATTCGTTTTCAGGAAACGAAACATTTTGAATCGAACAAAACAAGGCAGTAGTTCAATAGGCATTTGGGCCTTAATGAGTGCCTGTGGAGTTTTATTTTCCAGCAAGATAATGCACCGTGTCATAAAGCGCATGTTGTTAGCGATTGGTTCAATTCTAATAAAATTCAAGTGCTTCCTTGGCCTGCCAATAGTCCAGACTTAAATCCAATAGAGAATTTATGGTCGTGGCTTGATCACAAGTTTGGTAAAGAACAGCTTTACATTTTGGAAGATTTGAAATCTTCTATCTCTCATCATTTAAATAATGTGCCAGATGAAGTAATCAAAACTTTAATGAATTCAATGCCAGAACGAGTACAAGAGTGCTTGAAAACAAATGGAGGAACAACACGTCTCTAAATTATTTTTTATTGCTTTTTGAAATATTTTTTGAAAACTGGTCTTTAAATTTTGTCTAATTTTTTTTTCCATTTATATTTTTTTAATAGTCAGTTTTTTAATTTTTTACCATTATTTTGTAAAAAAATTATAAATTCTTTTATAATAGATATAAAATACAATAAAAATTCTTTCTAAAAATGTTTTTCTTTTTTTGATATCTTTTTCCAAAATAAAATTATACTAAGGTTAAAAATAAATTTAAAAAAAAAAATGAGTGGTCTTTAATTTTTGGCCACCGCTGGAGTATGTATGTGGAGAAAACTTTGATGAAGACTGGATTCAGTGCTTTACGTGTAAAGATTGGGCACATGAAAATTATATTCAGTTAAATCCTACCACGGACTATTATAATTGTGACGTTTGTATGGTGTTGAAAAAAACTACCTTATTAAGTTTTTACCTTATTAAGTATAAAATGTTTATCTCGGAAATTTATATTTTGCTTAATTTGATTTATTGGTAGATATTTTTTTTATCATTGTTTTAAAAAAGTATACTATGTTATTTTGTTTTATTTCCAATAAAGGTACTTTTAGTTGCAATAATGTGTTTTAAATGTGTTTCGAATAAAGTAAGTTAATTCTAAACATTGTTTTTTAAATTATTGTTTCAATCTCGTTTTTTTTTTCGTAATTGAATAGACTAGATGCATTTTTTTTTTAAATGTATCAAAAGCTTTAAAAAAAAAACACAAGTTATCAAGGTCCTATAATTTTGGACGGACTTAGATGACATTAACTATGAATTTAAAAAAGACCCATAAACTTTTAGAAACAGCCACTCAAAAGTTTTTTTGTCGTAAGTGCTTCTAATTAACTCACACTATAAAAAATAATTTTTATAGTGTGAGTTGTTGAATTGAAGCATTTAATCGCAACTTTACCGACAACTTTTTGCACAATTGACATTATAGCAAACTTTATTTTTCGGACATGTCCAATTCATCAATTCTCCTTTCGGACATGTCCAATTCATCAATCCACTTTTAAAATCACATCTTCAATTGAAACACCACACTCCAGAACAGTTAATAGCTAAAAAAAAATTTTTTGAAATTAAGAAACAAATATGAATATAAATTATCAAAAAATAAAGTCTTTTCAAAATTTAATATTTTAATTACCAAAATTAAGTCGGTTATTTTAAAGCGGATAACTATGAAGTAATCTCGGCAATGAGAACGCGTATTTTCATGGAATGGCTGTAAGCAATTTTTCAAAGTTTTTAACAAAATTTTGTTACCTGTTTCAAAGGTTATGGTTTCAAAGTTCAAATTTTTTGGTCTTTTACCTTCAAGTTTCCCTATCCGCTTCACTTAAATAAATTTAGAACTAACTAAACTAAAGTATACAAAAAGTAATTTGCACATTTTTGATGTCTTTTTTGCTGTTTAATTGTTTGAGAATATGTAATTTTCTCGCTCAAAAACAAAACTTCCTTTCTTTTCAAATTTTTTTTTTTTTTGTATTGTGATTTTACTTTTCAAAACTTTGTTTATTAACCTGAATTTGACTCATCTTACAAAATTTTTACATCCATTTATATAAAATATCTACCCACAAAAACCAACATTACAAAAACCGCTTAATACATAATTTTAATTAAATAAAGTAAAAACTAATAATAAAAAGAAACCACGTTGTAGCCATAGAACCGCGTTATTGCCATGTTATTGCCGTTCTAGAACTTTCTGCACCAAATTTACAGAACTTCGGTTCAGAGTTTTCATTGGCTAAATAAAAGGAAATTAGAATAAAGCTTTCACTTTCCAACAAAATCTATTTTTTATCATTGCTATTTTTTTTAAGAAAATCCCCAATTTATGTGTTTCAATTGGTCGTATTTAAGTTTTTACGTTTTAATTATAGCTAAGAACCAATGACTTTGCAGCATTAACCAGTGGTGTAGTTAGGTAACCAAGGGCCTTGGGGCAAATTAAAAAATGGGGTCCCACTGCTATGTAAACTGATTAGGTTTTATCAAATAAAAATACAAAAATATACAAATACTTTAGAAATGCTAGGCTACTTAAGCTCTTTTTTGTGGACTGCAAGGCAGGTAATGAAAATATTAAACAGTAACAACATAAATTACAATTAATTCTTGGCGTAGGTTTGGCTAATAAAACGAAATAGAGAAGATTCAAGGGTTTATTACATAAAAGTCAGGCCTACCAACTGACTAAATAACAATTATATTTACAATTTTTTCCCAACTTTTGTTTTCGCAAAAGTATCAATAACTTCGTTTAAATCCAGGCTTGATGCGATTTTGTTTTCAATTGCTATTAGCGATAAATGTTGGAGTCGAGTTTAGCCAATCTTATTTCTTAAATAATTTTTTATTATTTTTAATTTGCTAAATGACCTTTCAGCAGCTGCAAAAGTGACAGAAATTGTAAAGAATAATAATATTGATGTAAATACTTCCGTTAGATCGCATTCTCCACTCCATATTTGCTCATTATTTGCTCATTATTTGATCGCATTCTCCACTCTATATTTGCTCATTACTTGCTTACATAATTGGTGAACAGTCCATGCTTGAGTTAGTTGAGGTAAAACTATATTG
>NC_061169.1:37047948-37067948 GCF_022113875.1 Hydra vulgaris
CACGGCACCATTGAGCTATCTAACCTTTTTTGTATCAATATTCAATGTATTTATAAAAATAATAATGTTTTATTGTAGGTTGATGACTAATGGTTTACAATCAAAGTTTAACATGGCTGGTAGCAAGGGTAAAAAGAAATTTGAAGGCACAAACATTTGTGAGGTTGTTGTTGGTAAGTCATGAATATATAATATAACAAATTTTTAATAATGTTCCTCAAAATTCAGATTTAAAGGTACTCATGTTTTATATAAACATTGAACGCATGCCAAAAAGTTCTAATTCATCTATTTGGCAATTCTTGGTAGCTTTAAGGAAATTTCAGATGTTTTTCCAAATGCCAAATTTAGCATAACAGTAAACCTAATCTAGTAATTATTAATTTGAAAAATTTTGTTGCAGAATTGAAATATTTCAAAAGTCACTATTTAAGGATATTAAAGTTCGTAAATATATCATAAAACTAAATGCAGTAATATGTGACGCCCCATGCAAGAGCGTTTTTAAAGTGTATTAAATCTCATTATGCATATTATAGCTGTGAGCGATGTTCTCAAAAAAGTCAATGGTTTTAAAAATTATTCTTCCTAATTTATCAGCTCCAGTTAAAACTGAATAAAGTTTTCGTATGCAAGCAGACAAAAATTATTACATTGATATATTTGATATCTCTATTTTTACATATATCATTTGGAACGATTTCATCTTTTCCACTTGACTATATGCATTTAATATGCTTAGAAGTAAGGCCGTGCGGTTAACCGAACCGAACCGTTCTTACGGTGAAAACCGAAACAAAAAAACCGATTCGAACCGAACCGATCTAATTATTTAAATCAAAATAAAAACCGAACCGTAACTGAAAAAACTTTTAAAAACCGATTTAAAATTTTAAAATTTCAAAAACATTATTTGACATCAAATTTTTAAATAAAATATAATTGTTATTTAATTTAAGAAATTTCAAAACCGCAGAAAAGCAAAGTTAAAAAGGGAACAATGAAAAATAAACATAATAAAATAGCTTGCCGTGAAATTAGAACAAATGTTGCGGACCATGATGGAGTAAGATTTTTTAAGGGTTGGATATCAATATCGTGTAGTATAAGCTTTTTCTAAAAAGATGTATTTTTTTAATCTTATTTAAATTTCTAATATTGTTTATAATATTTATCTTATAATATTATTATTTTGGAAACCTCGTTTTCTAAACTGTTTTCATTGTATAAATAATAAAACTGATATAATCAAAATAATTTGTTGTTTAAATATTATTAATGCCTTTAGGAGCATGCAAGGCGTAAAATAGTTTAATATTTGCATTGTAACTAATAATGTTCTAAAAAATAATTAAAATACATTTTAAGGATTTTGAAAAGTTATTAGTTAAACTTGTTTATATTGAATTATGTTTATGTTTATTACACGGTTTGGTTGTCTTACTAATCATTTTTATTTTATTAGCATTAAAGATGCCGAAAGAAAGTGATATTTTGAAATTTTTTGAAAAGTCAAGTAAATTTGAAGACAAATGTAAAATTTGCTTTAAATCTTACAAAATCAACTGTGGCAGTACTTCAACAATAACCAGCCACGTCAAAACTAAACATGAAGCATCTTGGAAAAACATCTTTTGAAAACTACAGAGATACTTAATAAACAAAAATTTAAAGAAAAGGAGACAAAAACAACTACAATTGAAAGTTGCATTATAAAAAACCAAAAATATGGGTTAAATGATCCAAAGCAATTAAAGTTTGACCTAGATTTAACAAAATCTATTTGCAAGCTTGGTCTACCTTTTGAAATTTTGGACAATGAAGGAGCACAAGAGTTTATTGATGAAGTAAATAGCAAGTTTACTGTCAAATCTGCATCAACATTTAGACGTCAAAAGCTTCCTATGTTGTATGAAAAGGTAAAGGAGGGTTTGCAAATAAAATTTCTCAAAGACTTTCCAGAAGTAACTGGAGCCAGTTTTACAACAGATCTCTGGACAAGTCGGAACAATGATTCTTACATGAGTCTTACAATTCACTAAATTAGTTCAGACTTTAGTTTAGTAAGTTTTCTCATTGCTTGCACACCATTTACTGGTAGACACACTGGGGTTGCAATTGCAGTAAACCTGGACGCTTTTATTGCTAATTTAAACTTAAATGAAGAAGTCCATCGAGCCTGCGTTAATGACAATGGGAGCAACATCGTTCTAGCTGCTAAAGAAAGTGATGAAATTAATTCTGAATTGCGCTGCAATGATCACACAATCCAGCTAGTTATTTTAAAAGCAATCAAAAATTCAATTGAACTTTCTAAAGCAATAAAAAACTGTACAGATTTAGCATCACACACACATAGAAGTGCTCTCTCTACGACCAAGATGCTTGTGAAGAACTTGGAATTAAGCCCAGGAAATTGATTGTTCCATGTACAACTCGATGGAATTCTGATTACATGTGCATTAAGTCAGTCCTTGAAATCAAAGATGCAATCAAAACACTTGCAAAAACCAATGATGAGTTTGAAAGGTCATGTCCCTCAGATGATCAATGGAAGACATTAGAATACAGCATTCCATTTCTTGAAAAAATATACAACATTTCAGTAACTTTATCAGCTGATAAAAGATCAACAATCCAAGATGTGATACCTGAATTATATTCCTTGCACCAAGAGCTTCTTTCCCATCAACATCACAAACATAAGCCAACAACAACATTTATAAAAATGCTGATTTGTGAACTTCAGGAACGATATCCTCTTAACGGTGCTGAGCAGTTGATTAATTGTTTTGCAAATTTTTTAGATCCACGTTACAAAGGCCTGCATTTGATTGAATATAAAAAATGTGATGAAATAAAAGAAGCAATATTGACTCAGGAAAAAGAGAAAAAACATGAAAAAGCTTCAATGAGTAGCAGCAAAACAGACAATGAAAGTAATGAAAATGTTAAAGTTAATCACCATGAACTGCTTAGAAAAAGACTGAAACAAGATATTTTAGCACGCAGTGCTTCAACGATGACTAAATTGGGTTTAGAAATTGATCATTATTTAGCAGCCGAAACAGCTGAAGAAACGACAGATATTTTAGAGTGGTGGAAAACTATGAAGTTGCAGTACCCAATTTTATCAAACTATGCACGAAAATATCTTTGTATACCAGCAACTTCTGCAACTTCAGAGAGGGTTTTTTCTAGTGCTGGTAACGTTGTCACTGCCAGAAGAACTACGTTGGCGGTTGAGAATGTTGAAAAAATGGTTTATATAAAAGAAAATATTAAGAAAATAAAAATTAATTTTTAGTTTTTTTTGGTAAAAATCTGTAAGTCTAAATTTATTTAATAAATGACCTCTAAAACTTTGTTTTTTTTAAACCGAAACCGAACCGATCAAAAATAAATTTAAACCGAACCGAAAAAAACCGAATTGTTAGTTTAATTTTTAAAACCGAATCGAAAAAAACCGAACCGAAAAAAACCTTAACCGCGTGGCCTTACTTAGGAGTAGTAAATAAAATAATTAATCAAAGGGTGCATGGAAGTTAAAAAAATCGAAGTTAATCAAAAACATCTTTAACAACATTATCAGAAAAACTAGTTTTATTTAAACAGCATGTACATAAAGGATTTTCACGCAAACTTCGCTCAATATGGTCCAGTAGTTTTAGAAGGTACATTGCCATTCATTCAAATTGACACGTTAAATATTTTTTTCAGTTATTCCATCATGTTTTTAAAAACAATTTTATACATTTTGTCTATTTTTTTCATAGTGAACACCCTGTATATTATGACAATCAACGTTAAAAAAATGTAATTAAATCAAAACGTATTAGTAATCAAATTAGTAAATTAAAGCTTGCGGAAGCGTTTTACTTACTTCTATATTTAAGGAGTTATAAAATCTATAATATATATTACCTATATAAACTATTAAACTATCTAAATTTATTACAGAAATACGAAAAAGCTTCCTGTGAAAAGAACTAGACGCTGTAATTTATATGGTGGTAACCCTTCCGATCTTCCTATTACTGAACTGGCAACTAATGTGAAATATAGTATGACTTTTCTACAAATTGAAAGATTAATATAGTATTAAATGCAAAAATGTTATTATTCAAAGAACACTTTGTAGCTTAAAAGAAAAATGCTTGTTTTGCAATTCAAAATTAGTTTTGTTACCTGAAAAAAGTTTGTTAAACTCTTAAGATTTTATAACATTATTTCTTGGAATGAAAATAAAATTGATCCTTTGACTAAAAAGTTGTTGGAAAAAATAGAACCTGTTTGATCTGCTAGCATGTAACTGCAAGCTTGAAGTTCTTCCCTTTGATGGAATATCAAATGCTCAGGTTATTTATAACTTTAATGTAGTTATGTTGGTTGTAAAAAAGTAAGTTATAAAAATTGAAAATGATTTATTTTAAATTGAACTTTAAATAACTAATATAATTTTTAATTGATAGATTTTTTAATACTTTTATATAATATAACACGTGTTCCAAAAATTAAATAATAATATTTTATACTACAAATAATTATTTAGTTTCATTTGGAAGAGCGCTTTCTACATAAAAGATCAATGGAAGAAACTTGGTTAGACCTAAGTGCTTTAGGTTAATACATAAAGTACTTTGATGTTCCTAAAAAAAAAGGTAAAGAAAAAGAACTCGCTGAACTTACCTGTGATGTTCTCAATGAGTTTTAAGCGTAATGAAAGTATCCAGGCAATAACTTTGGAGAACACAAATGTTAATACAGTTTCATTTTTCTTTAAAAATATGTCTGAACAAAAAAAAAGTAATATATAAATCTTAATTTAAGTTATATATTTTCATATTACTATATCATTTTTGGTAAAGATAATGGTTAAGTAGCTTGTCTTGAAAGAATGTTAAAAAGAAGAATTTATTTAATTGGGTGCCTTCTACATGTTAATGAGTTAACATTGCATCATTTAATTTCTAAACTTGATGGATATTCTAATAGCTCATATAATTATTAGGGTAATCAAAATAATAAATCATTTGTTCTTGATATTATTCCTATTATTTAGTTTGTTTGAAATTTATAAATATATATTTTTATTAATATATAATATACTATTAAATTATAACAAGTAATTAATTTTTATATATAAAAATTATATTTTTAGACTCTATTTGTCATGTAAGTTGGCTGACAACAGCAGTGCAGATCTTGGCACTCTACACAAGAACAATCAATCCTAGTAGGGAGCTCAAAATCTTTGTTGAATATATTTGAACAGTATATACTCCAATGTGGTTTAATATCAAAAAGTCTATGTGTTTCACAGAGGGGTATTTTATTTAGCAGAATTTGAGGCTGGATACTGAAGTTCAAAATATTAACTGCCCATAATTTCTGTCTCCAACCTGAGAGTTTTATTGCGGCTCTAATTTATTCTGAAGATCACGTTTAAAGGGCAACTGATGATCTTAAGATTTTGGGAAAGCATGAAAAAGTCTAATTAAGAAAGGTAGAAATTGATTAATAAATGGTATTAGTATAAATGGCATTCCCATTATTGATTATAAATGTAAAAACTGGTCAAAATTAATAAATTAGTATTATAGGAACTGTTTTGAGCCCCCTTATGTATATCAATATAAAAATATATCAAACGAGAAGCTTTTAAATATGATTCCGAATTAAAGAAAAGCTCTCAATCTTCCGCGCCGCTCACAAACATTTAAAAAAGCAGTGAAAATGACTTCTGATGCTAGCTAAAAATCTATTAGCCTCAAGAAAAGATATGTTCTTAAAAAAAACGAAAAATTCAGAAGAAACGAAAATATTTTAGAACAAAATAAGAATTTATGTTGTACTTTGTTATCATTTCTTAAAATAAATGTATTTATTTACATGTTTGTTTATTTTTAATATAAATTTGGTTCAGCAGTTTAATATATTTTAATAAGTTTATTATATATAGTAATAGTTCACTTGCTGAATAATACGTGTACAAAATAAAAAAGGGCATAATAAAGTGTTATTTTTGAGGGTGAGGAGAAGGAGGAGGATTGTTACCACCTGCTTCGTTATTTAGTCACCACGCTTGAAATTTTTTTTCTTTTCTTCCGTAAATTAGAAAAAACCCTGTTAAAAAGTGCTGTAATAACATAAGATTGCTATTTATGTTTAAATCCATTTTTCAGAGAATGGATAATGTTTATTGAAAATTTTATTGTTTAAGTTGTGATAACAATTTTTTTTCAATACCCTAAAAACACCCTTAAAAATTTAAGTTGAAAAGATTTACATTTTTTATATTTATAAGCTATGCGCATTCTTAAAAGTTTTTGTGCGTTATAGTTTCAAATAATTATAAATTTAAGCATGATTTCTTCTAATTTTAAAAAGTCTAAATTTTGAAAAATACCTTAAACAAAATAAAAAGGTTATTGATTGTCTTGGTATAGACCTTTTCGTAATTGAGCGGCAATTTGAATCACGTGACCTAATGGTTTTCTCGGGAGGGCAAAATTATAAACAAACTTGACAATACGCTTTATCTTTTTATTGTTTGTTCAATATCTACAAATAGTTTATATGGAAATATATAATTGAAAATTGTATTTTAATATAAAAATACTAAGATTTTGAAATTTTTTTTAAACAGCATGTTAGCGTTTTAACAGTTCGTGGGCTAAGTACTACTGGACGCCAAGTCGAGCTTGTTGCTAAAGTATTTACTGCAACAGAGTTAATTATAGATGTTATAGAGACAGCAAATGAACAGGAAAAAAAACTTAGGCAATCTTATACAGACAAGCTAAAAGCTTTAGATCTAATAGACCCGAATTCTTTTTCAATGGGAAATAGAAAAGATTTAGTTTCTGAGTGGCCTATTTTAACAATGGGAAATATTTTTTTTATATATTCCTAATAAAAAATATTTTTAGTCAGGATATATTGGCAAGTACAAAGACCAAAATGCATTTTCATTTTTCGATAGTGGTTTTGTAGGCCCTATAATGTACTTTAGGTTTAAAAAAGATGTTTTATTTGCATATTCTGAAGTGTGTGGTTCGCAAAAAATTCACGAAAAAAGAAAGCTTAGAATTGCCTTTTGTATTGATATTCTTTCTACTTGATGTTCGTGTATAGCTGGAGCTTTTGAAGTTTACAATCATCTCAGTGCCACACTTTATAAAGTGAAATATGCTAATAACAAATGTTGGTGTAATCCAACATGCACAAAACAAGCATGTGTCTGCAACAAGTCTTCTAGAAAAGACCGTGCTTAGTAACTGACCTATTTCTTCTAGAAAAACCGTGCTTAGTAACTGACCTATTTGTTCAAAAAAAAAATTGCAAATTATAAAAAAAATAATAATAATAAGAAAAACACAAGGATGAAAGCATCGCAAGAATTCTATTCAAGAATCAAAATCATCGAGAATTTAATGAACATTCATTTGAAACATTCTTAAACAACATTCAAAAATTAAAAAATCTGATGAATATATTGTAAATAATCCTGATCTTAAAGTACTATCGTTTGAAATACTTTAAAACCACCCTAACGCTGATGAGTCAACATTAGGCTAATTATTTTTAGAAAAAATGGTTCTAACACACGACACAATTAAAAACGTGAAATACAACACAAGAGATCAAGCTGAAAGCAATACCTGGTTTCAAATAAAAAAAGTGAAAATAACTTCATCCAAAAATCACATATATACTAAAGGTAATATTCTTTCTAGAAATGCAAGTTCTAAGAAGCCTAAAATAACTCCTTTTGTTGCTGAGATTTTATACCCTCATAAAAAAACATTTTTTACTGCTTCTATCAAATCAGGAATTGATCATGAGCAAGATGCTATAAAAAATTTTAATGCAGAGGATGCATCAAATCACACTAACTTTAAAATGGAAAAAAAAAAAAATCTCTTTATTTAGTATGATAGGAATTAGATTGCTTGCCCCTCAGATTGATTTATGGTATGCAAATGTCATGGTAGGTTGTGTTTAGAAGTTAAATGTCCATTTAAAATTTTAATTGAAACAATTTAATTAAAACATTTTAATTAAAACAATCAAAAAACTAGTATTAAGAACTGTTTTTCTTTACAATAAAAAATGATCAAATAACATTAAATGTCATAAATATTACGCATATAATAAATCCAAAACGGCAATCACAATTTGCAAGTCAGCATATTTAATTGTTTGGACGCTATAGGACTAATACGATGAAGGGATCGAATTTGATCGAGAACATTGGGATAAGGTGAAAACAAAATTATTTATTTTTTACAAAACATATGTTTCAACTAAAACCTATAAAATTCTGCGGAAAATGCGATAAACTTACGCTCGAAGATCCAGAAATCAATGCTAAAGAATTTAATGAATTCAGCAGTATTCAATGTAAAGTATGTTGTGCTTGGTTTCACTTTCTTATAAAAATATAAAAAAAGAAGACTATGACTTGATAGCATATCTAGAATGGGCTTGTTTTCATATATATATATATATATATATATATATATATATATATATATATATATACAGATCTGATTTACGGCGCTAAAAAGAATTGTAAGTCCTACAAAAACATTATCCAATATTACGTAAACAATATGTTTTCGCAAATGATTCGCCTACCTCAATTTCGCATTCGCAAGAGATTCGCCTACCTCACTCATTTTACTTATATTTTTATTGTGAAATTGTTTTCTGCTATTGTTCTTAAACAATTTTATTTCTATATAAAGGCTAGATGCAACATGCTTAGCTTTTTTCAACATTGCTTTCCAACTGACGAATAGCTACTAATTATGAAAGTAAGCTTTCTATAATTGAAACCTCCGTCTCTAAAGTGGTGTTACTGGCTTGAATGACTTTGTTACAAATGTCAATTGGAGTTAGTATTCTGTGCCACACAAATCTCATTTTAATTTTTTGGAGTAAGATTTAGATGAAACAAATCTAAAAAAGTCAACTTTACTCCTGGAAAATGAGCTCCAAATGATTTTAAACTCTCTATTTGATCTGACCACCTGGGGCAAGATATGCTGTGAATAATACACTTACAGTATCGGACTATAACAATACACCTACAGGATCGGACAAAACAAGTGCAACCAAATAATGCTAATTTAGTTTCTTTTAATAAAAGTGCTGCACTTTTTCAATTTGGAGAAATAACTGTTTAGAGACAACGTTCTTCAAGTTTTATTCATCACAAAATTCATTATTTGTACACGAAAACTAATAAATTAATCAAATGTATTACAAAAAGTTGATTTCCTTCTCGACAAAACAAGTGCAACTCCACAAAATGTTGACCAAATTTTATTTCGCTATTAATATCTTGTGGCGAATCCTTTGTTGTCGATCACAGCCTTGCATCTTCGAGGCATAGATTCGATCAGGTGATCAATGAAACTTTGTGGAAACGCTGCCTAGGCCTTTTGGATTTGTTCAACAGTTGATCCTTATTACAAACACCTTCACGAATAATTCTGCGGTTGACGATCTCCCACAGGTTTTCGATAGGGTTGAGATCCGGAGATTAAGGCGGAAAAACCATCACCGATAGGTGGTTGTTTTGAAACCACTGTTTGACTATTTTTGCAGTGTGTTTCGGATCATTGTCATGCTGAAAAACCCATTATATTGGCATATTCCATTCATCATAAGGTAAAATAAAATCTTTCAGGATATTTTAATACATGAAACGTTACTCAATCGATTCGATGTATTGAACCTAGACCGTTAGCAGAAAAACACCCCCAAACCATTGCATTGCCTCCACCATGCTTCACGGTCTTATGACAGTAACGTAAACGGAGGCGTTTTCTGGCCAGTCGACGTACACGACGAATGCCATCGCTCCCAATGATGTTTAGATTCATCACTGAACAGGACAGTTCGCCATTTCTGCACATTCTAGTCAATTTAAGATGAGCAAACAGCAGTTTCTTTGCAGGGCGTCGAGAAAACAATCCGGCTTCTGATTGTTCGGTATGATACAAAACGTCGTCTGATTGTTCGGTATGATACAGGCAGCTATAATTGCTTTTGTATCTCGAGTGATGATATCCAGGGATCCTTCTTGACGGATCTGACGATCATAGAATCTTCTCTAGAAGTGTTGGAACGCGATTTTTTACCTTTGTTATCTGCTGCCAACTTCCCCATAGAACGACACTTGGAACATAATCTTGATACGGTCCATTTTTGCACGCGATATTAATTCCAATCAAAAACGCGATATTAATTCCAATCAAAGACTCTCGGGAGCCATTTTTTCACGCAATATTTATTACAAATACTTTAGAACGATACTTGGAACATAGTCTTGACACGGTCCATTTTTTCGCCCGATATTTATCACAAATACTTTTTTGTGACACTTCACTTATGAAATCGCCAATAATTTTCTTTCTCAGTTACAATCCAAGACTGTCGGGGGCCATTTTTGCACTTGAAGTCATAAAAATAATAAAAATAAATAATCACGCTTCTCAAAGCTTACCGTGTTACATTTACCTTGTGATAATACAAAAATGCTCTAGGGAGCACAACGTCTTGGTTGGATGTGGACTGTATTGATGTAATGAAACACTTGTTGTATTTCACTTCTTGTATTGACGTTCTTCGATAAAACACTTTGATAAAACTCACTTCGATAAACTGTCTTGATAATACTGACTGATTGACTTCCATATTTTGACTGAATTACATGTCGGTTTTCATGTCTCTTATATATCTTATATCAAATGAACCTGTGTGAAGCTGTTCTGGAAGATTCAAGATGCATCTTTTCGATGCTTCTGGAAGCTTCTCGATGCATCTGGATGCTTATGAATGTTTCTGCATACTTTTGGATGCTTCTTCTGGAAACTTCTGGAATCTTTTCTTTATTTATTAAAAAAACTTTCGTGACGTTGCCACGGACCAGACTTAAGAAAATGAAACAAACCAAAAAAGTTGCACTTGTTTTGTCCGCTGCAAAATGGCACTTGTCAACGAAATTCTGCCTGTGTGCTGTCACCTGTCAGCTGATTGCTCATGTCATGGCATGCTATGACTATAAACTCCTAATATGTTTGCTGTGGTAGTATAGTTCGTTTCGTTTTTAAGACATATAAAATTAGGAACACTTTTTAGCATTGTTCGATGTTGGTAGCATATGTTTTGACCGAAACTGTGTTGTTTGCTAAACATTTGAAAAATCTGTTATATATTCTACAATTATCGCCTAGTACTTTGCAGAATGTTTATTGTCCAAAACATGCTGCCTAATAAGATCAGCACATATTGCAATGAACTTATTTGGTAATCATTTGAGAGGTAGAGTACTTGGAGTCTTTCGTCCTTTTTTTGTGACTCAGCTACTTTAAGAACGTATTAAGCAATTTTATTAGACCTAAAAAGTCTCTATTATTTGAATCACCAATGAGTTGCAAATATCTTTATAAAGCAAGGCTACGATTTCCTAAGAAAAGGATAACATCAATAATTCTTTTCAAAATTTGGTACCATTTTTCTGATTCCACTTTAATTGGTGATTACATTATTAATAACGCCTTGCATTTAAAGACGTCGTTTTAACAAACGCTATGTTAGATAGCATTCTTAATGCCCATTACTCTTTTAATGATCTGAAATCTTGTTACATAACTTCCGCCAATTGGAACTCGCTGGCCAGCCTTCAGCTGTAGTTAATGCAGATTGGGAAGCAATTGAAACAGACATTGTTATAAAATAACAGGCAAGGAATATAAAACAATATAAAAAAGCCTTATGCTTGCTCCATACAAGCCAGTCTCAGGTACGCTGTTCTGCATTAATGTTTCTAAACTTTAACATACCTTCTGGAAAACTTTCACTATTATCATCTTTCGGCAAATTTAAAGGAAAGTCAATATGACATCTGGTAACAAAATTTTTTATTGAGAAGGAAATTCTGCTGTAATGAGACAAATGGTAACGTTTGGACTTTATTGATGAAATGATTCACTACTTAACTTAGAACTTTCTGTCGCACCAGGTATAGGTTTTTAACCAATATATATGTCAATCCTACTTGTAAAATGCATTAAGTTTATTAGTTGCTTTTCATTTTTGCGATGGTTATTTTCTTCATGAATGCCATTCTCTTTTTCCGAATTTACATTAGAATTTGTTTCTAATTTAATTTTAGTATTTGTTTCTAATTCAATTCGTTGTTTTTTTAAACCTAAATCAAAGAGTGTCAGTATTTCTTTTCTTTCATTGTATATGTGTTTCATTTTTTCTTTTCTTTTTTTTTGCTCCTGATTTATGAATTTGGATTTTTCTTGCAGAATCTTAAAAAGATCAAGTTAATAAATATACTGCATATTGCCGACCCGTTACATTTTCTTTTTTAAAGGAAACAAAGAATTTTGTGGATAAAAAGAAAAAAAAACTATTGATTCCGAAATTGAGGACTGTGATGTTATTAACAATATTTAGCTGGGAAAGAAGTTTTAGCTGTAAAGCATTATTAGCTGTAAAATATTTTATTGAACTGACCATCAACTATGGCCATCTATGACCATCATCTATGGCCAACTATGACCATCAACTATGAGTTCAGACTGATTTTATGAACCAATTAGAATTGGTTGTGGATTATACAAAAAGTGGAGGATCGGGTAAGTCGAATTTTATATTATATAAAATATATATTATATATCCATATAATAATTTAAAATATAAGATTATTTTTAAATTATTTTAATCACTTTGTCATCAGGATTTGAAATCGATACTATAAAGTTTTTTACATAACCGCTCTAAAACTTCATATATCCAATTATTCATGGTACTATATGTCACACTCTGTCCATAAAACTTTGGTTCGTAGTAATGCCATAATTGAAAGACAATTTCTAACAATCAGAATAATGTCAGAAAATGCCCTTGAGGCGCGAAATAAAGACTTCAAGAACTTTCGGGAACATTTTAGCAGAAAGAGTTCAAGAAAAGATACAAACCAAGATTTGATTAATAGGCTTTTGTATCAAGTGATCCCATTATAACATCTCTTAGAAAACTAAAGTTAAATAACAATCAAAGTTTTCATAAATTTCCAGTGAAGTTCTAGAGTTGTTGAAATAATCAGCTCCGTAATTAAATGATTTGTAATATTATATAAAATTCGTACAAGCTTTGTTTTCTTTTTTCTACTAGTAGTCTTTTTTCTATATAGGTGAAGAAAAGTTATGTAATTCAGAATTTGGGGTAATAAATTTTAAAATCAAAAAAATTAAAACTTTAGACTAGAACTTTATTAATTACTACCATAATTAAAGTTTGTTCTATTTATATTTAGTTTTAAGATGTAAAACTTATATTAAAAAACTTCATATTTTTAAAATTTGTTTATATAAACGACCAATCTAAAACAATAATAAAATTTGGAATACTAAAAACTTAGTTAAGTATTTCATGGTAATTTATGTTTTTAGAGATAAAATAAATCATTGATTCTTTATAAATAATTTTGCGAAGAATTTTGTCTCCTGATCAATTAATTTCAAATTGTCAAAGTAATTGTGCTATAATAATCATTTTTATATACTATAAATAAATATTACTACCACCTCTTTTAAATAAAGTTTGCTTAAAACATATATGTCGCTTAATGTTTGCTTAAAACATATATGTCGAGAAAAAAAACTTTGAATCTTTAATCCACTTTTTTTCAATGTGTTTTTGGGAGTTATAAAAAAATAAGCACTTGGGTCGCGAAATGTAAAAAAAAGGTTCAATGTTCAAGTACAAAAAGTTTAAAAATTCAATTATAGAATATGGTTTCCATACTACTCCTTAATAAGTATCTGTATTGATAAATCAATATCACAAACAACCTCATTTTTATCGCCAACAATATCTTCATTTACTTCTAGTTTGGATTAATTGTCGTCATCTCTATTGGCTTCAGTATCACCGCCAACATCAACAACATCATACTTAATAGGAGGTTCTGAAATTTTTATTTCCACAATGGTTAAAGATATTCCAAGAATAGTGGAAGATACTACACTCTTTACACTTAAGCAAAAGATAGCTAAAGAGGGTGGATATGTATTTGAGTTTTTTAATTCCATCTTTTAAATTTATTTTAACTATACATTTTCAATAGGTGTTATTTTTAATGGAATTTTTTATTAACCAGATTTGCTTTTACTTACTCCAAAAGCTTATGTAAGCAGACACCAAGCATCAAAAACAACTATAAAAGTCAGAAATGCTTTTATCAGAAGACACAATAAAGTTTTTTTTCTGTCTATAATCAAGGCTGCTAAATTCATTTTGAGCAGAGACAAAAAAGTTAATTTTGGATAATTTAAATACTGGAAGAGAAGTAGTTAGTGCAACCAACGTGATAGCAATAAAAGCGAATCCGAGCATGTTTTATTTGAATATCTAATACTTTAAATTATGTCAATTTGTCAATAAAAATATTTTTATTCACCTGGTTTAACCATAGTCAAAATATATGAAACAAAAACAGTCTCCTCAAGAAAGAAATTAAATACAGCTTTTCTCACAGATACAAACATAAAAAACATATTTGATATAAAATAATTTTAAAGTTGTGGACGATACATAAAGATCACCCCCGTTAATTCAAAAGTTGTTATCTTTTTCTTACGCACTTACAGATTAGATAATGACTTTTCATATACAACATTTAAAATGTTTTATATGAACAGTACCGTGTCTTTGCCCCTTCTTTTTTAAAAAAAATCTGTCATTATAGGACTAAAATCTTAAAAAATTTCCTATATGGTATTATTAAAAAAATTCTTAAATTCGCTCGTTGATCCACTCTCAGATTGAAGTGCGAGAAGTAGGTCTGTATATGTATCTAGATGTATAAATATTCAAATAATTTACAGAAAACGATTTAAAAAACTTAAGCAACTATTCTAAAGTAAGAATATCTCACAATTTGATTGTTAGCAAAAGCAAAAAAAAAAAAAATCTAAGTTTTGGCTTATCATTTGCGGGTAGGGCCTCTAAGTCTTTCTTATATATACTAGTTGTCATGACCCGTGCGGTACTGATCATGGTAAATCTGTTCCACACCCGATTATATCTAAACTTGTTTTTAATTTTGTCTTCTTAAATAAATCAATGAACTTTAGTAAATAGCGGGAAATCAATCAATTTAAAGCTATCGGCATTTGTTTAACATTAAACTTCTATACTTTAAAACTTATTTAATTTTGTACTTATTTAGTTTTAACATAGATGACATTTACGTAATATTTCTTCTAGTATTTTAGGAATATTAGGGTTTTACCTAAAAGATTTATAAACGAATTTAATTTTGAACCCCTCATTAAAACATTTTAAAATACTAAAGAGGACACAAAAAACGGGTCACGGTTCTTAGTTATGTCAAATAAGTTAGCTCTATCGGTATTTTAAAACTATTAATCTACAATAACAATTATTTGTATTATTTGTATTTGTACTTGAAAATCGGTAAAATACTTAATGGGAATGGAACTATCTAGATCCGTTATTACTTTGGTAATAAAAGTATAAACGATTTTCATTCATATATAAAAATATAGCAAAAATGTATATATAAAAAACAAAGCAAAATGAGCAATGTATCAATAAAACACAATAATTCCAAAGTGGAAAAACTTACAAATTTTTGTGAGAAACAAAAAACATTTTTTTCTTGAGATTTTAGTAAATATATTTTAGTAAATGGTAAAAAGATTACCAAAACTTCTTTTTGGCATTTAAAAAACAATTAACATTAAGAGAAGGTATTCGACCTAATATTATTGAAAACACTTTTTACACATTAATGTATATGTACTCTTTTATTTGAAAACTTAAAAATGTGAGGTGATAACAGATAAGAAACTTACTTTGAAAGAAGTTTTTATTGTTTGCATTCTTGTAAAATTTTCAAGATTTATTGTGGCAAGTTTCAGTTATAAATTCTTTTTAAAAAAAACAAGGCTAAAAATAATCTAAAAAAAATAAACCTTTACGGTTTATTATAAAACTTGAATCCTTGGCTTTTAGAGAAGGATTATATACATTCAGTTTCAATATGAAACAACCCAATAATCTTTTTTAACGATAGACACCAACATAAAAGTAAGCCAGTTGTCTATCAACACAAAACATCACAACATCTTGTGATGTTATACAAATTAGTAAATAACTCAAAATATTAAAGTAAACACTCAACAACTGTAACCACCAAAGAATTAAGAAATATCGGTAGTATATTTTTAGGCTCAATTGGAATTTTAAATACTTTTGATTTATTTAGAGCTATTGAGTTATCAAGATTTCATTGTAAATATTTTATTTACTAACAGCATAACATACTTGCAAGTACAGATTTTGTGATTAAAAACAAACTTTATTATGTGTTTAATGTCAGTACACCGCTTGGTCAGCAAAAACGACACTCTTGCCGTAAGCAAAGCCAAGTCACATTATTCAAAGTACACTGCTTGGCTAACAACGAGAACACTCTAGACATAAACAAAGCCATGTCAAACCACAATAAAACCATGAAAATAACATAATAACAAATCACAAACAATAAACAGATAACATTATAAGACATAAAACACTTCATATATAACAGTCCTTTACACATTAGTTACACATAGATACTTACAAAATATATACAAAGTATACCTTAACACATAAACAAACCTATAATAAATAAAATACATTACCGCGTCAATGAACACCTAAAAAACACATACCAAAAACTATATATTAAAGTTAAATTATTTATAAAAAATTAGACGTTGAATAGTAAGAATTTAATTATTTATAAATTTAGTAAATTGGTAAATAACACATTGTTTGAAAAGCATTTGTTAAATGACATACCTTGTAATTAATGTCATCAAATTTAACAGAAAAGGTTTTAAACGATCTTGTTTTTCAACATACAACAAAGAATTGGCTATGTGAAAAGCAAGGGTTTTTGAGATAAATATTAACTTTAGCAAACGTTTGACATTGACTTTTATTTATGATCGTTGAGTAGCTAACCTTACAGGAAAGTGACGATTTAAATTTCGAAGTAACATATTAACAGCACCAATTTTAAGTTTTAGGTAATGAACAGGCATTCTCGATGGAGTAAGACTGTTAAAAAACTGTACAGGAAAATTATTGATTTCGCTAGGATAATCTGTTTTAATAGTATCAGCGCTTAAATAAACTTTAACATCACCTGGTAAACGATCCTAAACTTCTTTATTTACTGCTAATGAATCTAGATTAGTGGGTGTCAAAATGACACGTCTTGCATATTCACCTTTTTCAGCAACTTCAAACATCTTGTTTACTATAGCATCCTTTTCTCCAAGCAAGCACTGCTCAGGAATTTCAATACACCATCGAAAGGAATCATCTGCTTTTAAAGGTAATATTCCACTACCAAATTTTAAAAGCCATTGACAGAATTCCTCCTCTTCAGTCCAACCCTCATAAATTCTGTTAATGAAAATTGCTGAAATATTGACAATGTTGAGAACATTTAATATATGCTTCAACTAGTGATATATATTTTCCATTAAAATTTGATTCAAAATTTACCGGTAAATTTTAATTAGAGAAGGGTAAATTTTCCTTTAAAAATTAAAAAAAAAAAAAAAAAAAAGTGAAAAAAATTTTCAAAATTTACCAGGCGGTAAATTTTCAAAATTTTCCGATAAATTTACCGGAAAATTTTCCGGTAAATTTTACCTTCGCAACGCTAATTGGGTATCATGGATGCCTCATCGAGTAAATACAGGCTAACTTGCCTTAGAAATTGTTTCTGTATAGAATTTGTAGTTAGATTGCCAATGCTATTTTTCGATATCGGCACAGAAAGTTTAAATAAACCATGAAGTGTAAATTCTTTTTGAAAAGAGGTGTATGTATTTATGTCCATACAGCTGTTGCAGTTATAATATGTCTACCGCTGGTTTCAGCGATTAAATAATTGTATGTAAATGTTTTACCGCACCTGCAAAACCATCCATAAAAAGCAACCAAGACTGTATATTTTCATTATCAGATTTCTCACTTAGAGCAGAAAGGATAGCATAGACAAGTTATACCTTTCACAATCACTATTTTCAGATTTTAGATATGAGTTTTCTCATATCTAAAATCTGAAAATAGTGATTGTGAAAGGTTTTCAGGGTTCTTAAATAAAATGGAATCATAAGCAAAATTTTTTGTGTACAGAATACAACACAAACAAATATTTTAGGTGTTTACATAACTTGTAAAAAAATTTATCTACATTATTTTAGAGAGTATAACTTATCAAAAACTTACGGGTACCACATTTTAAACGAGGGCCTGGGTTAATATTGTGCAATTGCTATGACCCCTTTAAAGCAGCATTGGTTGCGAGAGAATCTTTAAAATTCTGCTATAAGGCTTTCATAAAGCTACCATATCTTGCATCAAGACTACGTCTTGATGATCTTTAAATAATTACCGTCTAATAATTGGATAAGAATAATTGGAAAGGAAATTTAAATAATTTACCGCTAATAATCGGAAAAGAAACTTTTTATATTAGTATCGTATAATAATATTAGGCTACTAAAAATATACATTATTGATTTTTAGTTGCTTGATACTTAATATAACTTTTATTCCATTAATAATTTAGATGGCTGCTTCGAATAGAACAATAGAAGAAGTATTATAAAGCAAGTTGATCGAGATATAAAAGAAGTTTATGTAGAATGTTGTGATCAGAAAAAATATTTGTCTACCATTAATGTTTCTAACGATTGTTAAAGTGTTTGTTATGACAGCAATTTATATGAAAGTCTTAATTACATCGCAAAAGAAAAATTTCCTGTTCAATAGTGACTCTCGAATTCTAAAGGATGAGAGGGAGACACTTATTTTAAGAAAATATTTCTATTCACTCCAAGCTTACTAAGCCACACCAACCCTCTTTTATTGTTTTTTATCAACAAAAAGTCTCTCAAAAAAGAACCATTAAAAATACTTTTTTTTTAATAATAAAAAAGTTATTAAAATGAGAAAATTGTTGTTAAATAAATGATAAAAACAGAAACTTTCAGCGTTAAATGAGCTTTAAAACTTGTCGACCTAGTAAATCTGGATTTGTCTAAAATAAGCTTTATTTCTCACTAAAGTATAAAAGTTATATTAGCATTTCAAATCTTATTTAAATTAAAACAGATTTTAAAAAATGTTTATTTGACCAGAAGCCACGTTATAACTAAATTGCGTTGTGGTGTTTTGTAAAAAGTATTAGTTTGAATTTAAAAGCTGAATTTTTAATAAAAAATAGTTGTAATATATATGGGAATATATTTAAGTTTTTTATAAAAAATAGTTAAGTATTTTTTATAAAAAAACTTAAACATATTCCGACCCCATTTTATATATTAGATTTGGCCTAAAATTTGAAAAAGACCACAGTAAAAAGAAAATTTTAACCATTCATTAAACTATATCAAATTTACGAAGCAAAAAACTCAATCGATTTTACCAGCTCTGTAAAAATTTTTATAATAACTCTTAACAAAAAGCTATTTTTAATACGGATCAATAAACGTGACAAAATTTCGCAAGCTAAAAAATCAAGAGAAGAGGGAGTTAAGAAATTGCCAAAAAAAAACTATCGTTATCTTTGTTGCTTTTTATAGCTCTATTACTGTACTATTAATAGCCAGAATTACAATGTATAAGTATATCGAGAAAAAAGAAATTTTCATTTGACTTAGCAAAAAGCTCAAATGTTAAACTAAAAGTTACTGAATTTTTTCAAATTTTTTTTATAAACAAATATAAATGACAACATTTTTTTTGAGAATGTATATTTGATTTAACGTTAAGACTTTACAACTTATGGTTCGTTGCAAAGTCAGTTCACTAATTCAAAAAAGCCTGTATAAAAGAAACAACTACGTAGTTATTATTACAATATTTATTAATAACCA
>NC_061169.1:37072948-37075448 GCF_022113875.1 Hydra vulgaris
CCGAAATGAAATACCCCTAGTTTTATATGGATCTATAAATCAAATTTGGACTGTAAGCTGCTTGTTGTGTAATTTTATGGATCCTCTAATAAAACAGTAAAAATATATGTAATGTAATATTTATTATTGAGATACATAGCATGACAAAAGATATTTTTTATAAAAATACCTTAATTTATCTAAAAAATAACATTTATCAAAATTAACGTTTACAATAAAAATTCCTTTATAAACGTAAACTATAAACAAACATGCGTTAGTCCAGATAAACCCATTGCTATTTGGACTTGTGTGTAATAGCCAAATGAGTGATTCTTCTTTAGAAATAGTTCCCCAATAGGTAATAAACCAATATAAAACCCTTCCTCCTTAACAAGATCATTAGGGTTTGCATTTCTTTTTGTAAAAGGACACTTGATTTCCATCAAGTAGGTTTTTGAGTCGATTAACACAAGTCCATCTGGACTTGCACCAAGCCAAGGGATACATGGTTGAACTAATAATCCAGTTTCAACCATTTTAATATTTTTGTTTAATTTGTAAGTCATTACATTTTTAAATTTTTCTTTTGCAACATCTTCAGTAATTTTACCATGATTTAACATGTCTTTGGCATTTGTGAATTTTTTGTTGTCTTCTGTAAATTGTTTTACCAAATATTCATAGTTATTTTTCCTACTATAAATCTTATGCGCATTTGATGCTGTTATTCTATATTTTCTCTCATTAAACCATTGTGGACATTAAACCTTTGCTTTACAGTTTTTTTTTGTAATAGTATACTTTCGTCTTGTGAAACAACAATTTTTTTCATAAACTCAATTTCTTTTAAAGAATAAAGCCATGGGTCAGGTATATTTAAAAAGTTACTAGGTAAAGTAAGAGTAGAAATCGTAATAGCTTTGTTTTCAACATTTTTCCATAAGTGAGATAAAACAATAAAGTTTTTTGTAAAGTCAGCATGAAGTACGTTTTTCATTACAGGATATACTTTTTTCTCTTTCTCACCAGGCACTCCCCACTTTCTTAAAGAACTTGTGCAAGCGATTTCAGAAGGAACAACTTTAAAGGATTTTAAAGAGTATTCTGCTAACTCCAACAGTAAAGCCATTATATGATTACAATAACAAATCAAACCAGCAGGGCAACTGCAAGAAGCCTTATCAACTTGACTACTTTTGCGATTTATGTAAACTTGCATTTTTCTAATCATTTTTTTCATGCTTGCTCGACATGCACATTTGACAATGAAGCATTTTGGTGTTCGTGCTGTGAATAAACTGTCAACAGAAATATAACGTTCTTGTTTAAATTTTAGTCCTCTTTCTAAAGTTTTTTTAATAGTCTTTCCTTTTATTTTACCGCATTTGCTCATATGGTTATCAATTTCGCGTTTGGTAAACACTGGTAGAAACTCCAGAGATTTTCTCCAGCACTTATTTTCTTTTAAAGATGCATCTTTCTTCGATTTTAACTCTATTTCCAAATCACTATTTACATCTTGCAATATCAAATTTTGAATTTTATCAGTTTTAAAGCAGTTACTTTTATCCTTATTAATTCTATTCATAATTTTTTAGATAGATAAATTTAAGAATGAGTTTTATTTAAGCAATTTGTCGCTACTTGTTTACATTTTTGTCCTTACTGGCCTCGTTTTCATGTTGCAAAAATAGTTGCGCAATCGAATTAGAGAAATGTCTATTGGTAATCAGAAGAGGCTATGTCTGGGCTTAGCGGATGGGGTAGAACTTCCCGACCAGTGTTTTCCAAATAATTTTTAACCGGTCTTGCAACATGAGGCCGAGCACTGCTTGTACACCATAGTGTAAAATTATGGCCTAGTGTTTAGTTACATTTTCTTGACGTTTTACCACGATTTCTTTCTTAAAACGCATCAATTATTAGGTAAATATCCCCTGTCATGAAATTTTAACAGCTCATAATAGAGCACTCCCCTCTGGTCCCAATAAATGGTAAGTACTATTTTTGTACCATATATATTTTGGCTTTACCGTTGATATTGACGGTTGGTCAGGCGATACGATTAGGGTTATCGTAGTAAATCCATTTTTCATCACCAGAAACGATCCGATGCAAAAACGACTTTCGTCGATGGCGTTCAAACAGTATTTGCAAAATGCAAAATCGTCTTTTAACGTCTCTTAGCTTCAAGTCGTTTAACACCCAGTTTCCAAGCTCTTAGATAAATCCCAATGCTTTTAAGCGTTGTGAAATGATTGATCGAGTAACTTCCAATAATTTTTGCAAGTTATTCTTGCGTTTTTCACGAAACGCCTTCGAAAAATGCCTCCAATTCTTCATTTTTAAACTTTTTTGGCTGTCCAGGCCATTCTTCGTCTTCCAAGTTGAAATTGTCACTTTGAAACCGTTGAAATTACTTCTGACAAATTCTTTTAGCTAGAACATGATCGTCATAAACTTCCACTAAACTACGATGACTTTCGGCAGGACTTTTTTCCATTTTAAAGTAATGAAG
>NC_061169.1:37080448-37122674 GCF_022113875.1 Hydra vulgaris
AACTAATACATTCCCAATTACTAATACATTTCCAATGAAGTTACATTCCCAATAACTATAATTTTTTAAGAGAAAATTTGTTTTTAAATATTGATATTTTAAATTCGTGGCATTTGTTTATGATTTCCTTTAATTACAACGAGTAGGGCATACCTACAAACACTAACCCTTTCGAAATTTTATAAAGCCTGTTTTTCTTTTATCATTATCGTCATCATGAGCTCCTTATTTTTATTTCGCTTATTATTGTTTAAATCAGCAGTTAATAAATTATACCAAGCGGTAAAGTTGAAGATAACTTAATGTGCCCAAGATATTGTTGGTATTTCTATTTAGCGAAATTAACAAACTACTTTTATATGTTTTTTTTTATTAAAAACTAATTAAACCGAGATTAGACTAATAGCTAGATTACTATCGGTTGATTTTTTTCTCATTTAACTTAAGTAATAATTTCAGTTCGTAAAACGTAATTAGAAAATTCCTTGTCAAATTCAAAAAAATCTTCACATCTTAAGGTGGACATCCCAATTAATCGAAAATTTTTCAAAAAAAATCAATTTTTTTGTTAATGCAATGCATTTTAGTGAAGCTGCACCGAGCAGTGAACGCCTTAGGGATGAATAATAAGTTAAAAAGAGTTTAGTAGAGTGAGATAAAAGTACAAAAGGACAGATGTCCAGAAAACAAAACAAAACAGACAGATGTCCAGAAAACAAAAAGCCTCAAAGTTGAAAAATTTTTAAAAACTGATATAAGTAAAATGTAGTAAAAAATAAATTTTAATAATTAACAATAGTCAATGAAAGTTGTTGTGCTACTAAATTGTTGTTATTCCAATAAATGTTATGTATAGATAGAATTGGTAATGGAGTAGAATTCTTTGTTTTATAAGTAATCACCCTTTGGTTTTATTATTAGGATGATAAACATACATTATAGATATAAGTGTCATTAACGTCTCAAGTACAGTATGGATTCGTGCCTTATGGTGCAGTATGAACACATGAAGACCTCCAGCTTTCATCCGAGACTGGTATCCCAAAAAATTCTACCCTGGGTCTACACGAGGGTATCTTTTTAAGGTATCTCATTGTGTTATCCCAGAAGGACTATTCTCAGAGTATCCAGTCAGGACGATTACCACAGGCTCCTGAATTGACACTAGGACCAGAGGACACTTTAGTTCAACTTTCAAACAATAGTAAGTAGTTTTTTGACTTGAGTGTCCAGTGTTTTGTCAAAGTGTAGCATGGGTCAATGAGAGTTGTGAACTGCTTTGAGTTCATTTAGGTATGTGTAATGTAAATAGATAATGTGGTTTACGTGTGTAACTATTGTAGTAGCATGCCTCAATAGTAAGAGTTATTAGTACAAAAAATAATTTAAGGTCCTTTAAGTAGATGAAGCGTAAGCTAGGCGTGATTTTTAGTAGTCCTATGGTGTGTTTCTAGAGAATAAACAAACTATTATAACAAGATGATCTAAAATATTAAACTAGAATTACATTAATATAACAACAAAAACTAATATGTTAATTTATTAACTAATAATCTTTATAAAAATTACCACTAATACATAACAATCGTATGGAGTTTTGTAGTGTCAGCGGTTAATATGAGGTTTTGAAAAAGTGTTTGGTATTTTGTATAAGTAAAAAGAATCACAGTGCGTAAGTCACGTGACTGTGATGTTGCGAGAAGTATTTAAAATGGAGTGGAATTTTTCGTTTTATGAAAATCCTGGCCTGTTATTTGCTTAATAATATTTATAGTTACTTGTGTCTTAAGCTATCAAATGATGTTGCAGAATTGGAGTAGCGTTATTTGTTTTTAAGTAGACATCTGAAGATGTATGTATGATTAGAATTTTTCGTTTTTTAAGTTGTTATCAGATGATGTATGTAACAGAGCTGGAATAGAATTATTCGTTTTTTAAGTAGATACAGATGGTTCATGAAAGAGAGCTAAAGCAGAATTAATCGTTTTTTAAGTATTGTCAGATGTATGTCACAGTGCTGGTGTAGAGTTACTCGTTCTTTAAGTAGTTATCAGGTCGTGTATGAAAGAGAGCTGGAGTAGAATTATTCGTTTTTTAAGTAGATATCAGATGGAAAGGATATTGTTATAATAACCCTGACAGGAGTGTTAGAGTAAATTGTACATGATAGTCAAAATTTTAGAGCATGTATGGTGACAGTAGAAGTCAGTAGTTGTAGTGGTATTGGTTAGCTGGAGGTGTATATTAAATGTTATGTATGACTCTAGTAGTATTATATTAAAGCATATATACAAATACATATACAAATGCAAATACATTGAAGAAAATACAAACATACAAATACATTATAGCACATATATAAATACATATACACACACTGATAAAAGATTATATGTGTATTAATGCAAACACATATGAGCATGTATGTACTCACACCTGTATATGCTCACACACATATACATATATATATATATACACATATATACATATATATATATATATATATATATATATATATATATATATATATATATATATATATATATATATATACATAAACACACACACACACATATATATATATATATAAATATATATATATATATATATATATATATATATATATATATATATATATATATATATATATATATATATATATATATATATATATATATATATATATATATATATATATATCCTTATGATTATATATACATAGATTCTCCAAAGTATCCTCAAATCATTTATATGTATTATATACACTACAATAGCTATTTCACACATTTTTTGTGTTGAATAGGTGTTATAGTAATGTTTTAATGACCCAATCTTTCTAAAGTATAACCTTATAGGCATAAATCAACAAATATAGCTTCTAAGAGTACCAGTATAAATATTCGAATGATAAGCATAAGTGTATTGAAATGTAAATGATCAAAATATAGGTGTTTTAATATCCAATTATCCAAGTAGTGTCAAGATGACATTCTCATCAGGATCATTAGTTGACATCCCTATTAATTCGGAAATTTTTCAAAAAAAAATCAATTTTTTGCAAATTGGTTTTTTAAATTTCAAATTTATTATAGAAAAATATAAATTATTTTTTTTATAAATAAATGAGTATGTACAATTATGTGTTTTGATAATCCATGCAAGCAAGACATTAAATTAGATTAATTTAATTAACTTATGACATTTAAAAGATGAATTTAATTAACGAATCCAAACAATGTTTTATTAGCGTTGAGTTAATGTCTGTACATTGAAGTTGAGATCCGTTTTTGTTAATGTTAATTTAGTAAATGTCAATTCAGTGTATTAGAGATCCGTTGTCACTTTTTTGAGAAAACAAATTTAACGTTTTTAACAACAAGAAAAACTAAACATTTATTTACAATATATTTAAAGTTTAAATGAATTAAAATTTTTATGACTACGCCACCCAACCCGATCTCTGCCGCCTCCTCTCATTCTTCCAATCCAATTAAAGGAGGAGTTGTCAACTCTGTAATTGTTGACCCACTTCCTGTAGGAGCTGTAGGAAGTGGGCCCACGATGCCGTCGACTGTAAATACGATAGCCATTGTAGGACAAATTTAGCATTGAAATAAACAAAATATGTAAGGAATATGTCACGTATGATTTTTAAAGTTTCACCCTCAAAATAATACCAATACCGTTTGTAGCTTGTGAAGATAACGTAACTGTATCTAAAAACTAAATGCAAATATTTCATTTTAATAATAGGATAGTTTATATAGTTTAAATATCTATCTAGTTTAAAGTAGAACTTAAAAAACCTTTATCTTCTTCTGATTGCTTCACACGTAGTACTAAAAAGGTATATGAAAGGAAAAATGATTTAATTTTTTAAAATTGAAGTAAACATGTTATATAAAAAATCACTTCAAGTTTCTACAACAAATGAACGGTAACATTAAAAACGTACAGGTATCTTTTTGCAGTTCCACTAAAACAACAAAAAGAAAACATTCATTATAACATAAGCAAAATTTTTATTTTTCAAAAAAAAAACATTTTTTTAAATATTTTAAAAAGTATTTCTCTATTTTAAATGTAAATTCACTGACATGATAACAAATATAGATTTAACCAGTGCCCAAATCACATACCAAAATATGTATGTATCAAGTTGCCTTTTGCATTAGACAAAGTAATTTGATTGACATATCAAAGACACTTAATTTAAGTAGAAATTGTTAACATGAACCATTCAGATTACTATGAAGTTAACTTAGGTAAATATAACCCGTAAAACAGGTTATGGTCGGTCTGTTAAATAATTAATTTGTAGTGGCTGTTTTCCACAAAATAAAGTTGCAAATTCTTAACTAATACCCTTTTAGAAAAACGACTTTAAATTGAACAAATTTATCTCTCGGTAAAATTAACATAATAAGGATAAGTTAATTTACCAATAATGATTTAACACATTGAAGCAATTTACAATGGTTTTGAAGATATGTTGTATTCGGAGTCTGATTGGTCTCGGTCTAGTACTTCTACTACTAGCTCTGTTAATTCTAATTCAACTAAAGTAGGTAATATTACTGATATGAGTACCGTTTCTGAAAGCGTTGAAGGTTGGAATTATGATCCTGATTATCAACCTGTACCGCAAGATGAATTGCCTGATTATATGAGGCTTAAACCTGGCAATGTTGATATATATGATCCTAAAGAAATACCTTATATTAAAGAGGCTAATATTGCTAAACAGATGTATAAATATAGTTTTGAGCCTTACCAGTTCCCTAAGTTTTATGATGAATTACCTAAATATGCAATGCCATGAAGTGTTATGAAGGAGAGTCCTGCTTTCTTAGAGAAGTTGTTTGGAAATTATTCATTTGATGTAGCAGCTGCTTATGGTGCGGACACACAGAAGAATATTCGTTCATCCAAAAGGAAGAAAAGGTTGGTCGCAACGAGGTTATCACGTAATTAATGGCAGAGCAACCCCCGAATCACGAAGTCAGCGCCTCACCCGATTTCGTTATCGAAAGAGGATTTGATTGCAGTAAAGGATTTTATGATGAATATTGTGTGGAACAATCTATATATTGGTGTGTTGATTGTACTAATGATACTGTTCAAAATGTTTATTATTTTCCCGTTGATTACCCTAATCTCTGGACTAATACCGATCGATACTTTATGGCAACAGGTGGAATATATTATGTTGATAAGTCAGTTGAATGCGATGTTATGGACGTTCGCGTTGAAAATCAATTGAAAACAACCCAAAATTCCTCTGTACCTTTGGAAATGTCAAATATTGGTTTGAGGTTTTTTGATGTTGAAGGCGATCAGTTAATATCTGACGTTTGTTATCCGTTAGCTGATTCAGATGATTGGGGTAAAATATTTAATTTAAAACTTAGTTCTGCAGACAAGAAACCTAGCCCTTTACCTTCTGTTAAAATGTTGGAAAATTCATTGTTTTATAACGATAAAACCGGTAAACCTGTTACTACTCGATTTTCTAATGTAGTTAGTACTAAAGATCCTAGGTTCTTTGAGAAGAACAATGAAGCTGAAAAAGTTATAATTCGCAGTTGCTCTCCTTCCGGGCTTCGTTCTGATTTATCCAGGACATAAGAGGCGAGGATTGTGTGTGTGTGTAATTGCTCTGAGTATTCGCTTTCTTTACCGTCGAAATAGCGGCATACGGTGTGGGTTTTAGTGCATAAATCCAGGGCGTCGCACTTGCTTTCTTTTTGATTGTACCATATGCTTGATGTAGGATTTCCTGAATTAATTACATGAAATATGTCAAATCCCCGTTTTAAATCACGGTTGAAACATAACAGTTCCTAAAATATTATATATGTAATTAAATATCGGTGATATATTAATATATATAATATAAATATAAATACTTACTGAATTATCTAGTTTTAATTCGGCACATCTATTTGTACGCGTTATATTGTCGCAACATCCTTTTTCTTCTTGTTCTGTTTCCTCGATCCAGTCTTCATCGTCTGAAATTTCAATAATGTTCGCTGGGCTTTCTCTAGTTGCTTCTGTTTTAGTTTCAAGTATTTCCTCATGTTGTAGTTGAAGTTCTTGTTGTCCTTCTTTACCATTATCGATAGTTCTTGTAATGTTGTTTTGTTCATGATTAATTCCGGCATCACTAGATGTAGAGTTGTGTCTAAGCATTTTGCTACAGCATCCTGTTTCTGTATCTGTATTGTCCTGTTCTTGTAATACCGTGTTTTCAGTATTTTTATCGCTTTCTCGTAACCGGTGTTCCTGTCCTGTGATTGTGTAATATTCGTTAAACAATTCTCGGGCTTCATGTTCATTGTGTCCTCTGAGCAAGGCTTGTTCAATGTATGCCAGCTTTCGTTGAATGTTGGGTGAGTCGATATTGATTCGTTTTCTAGCTTTTTCTTTTCCTCTACTAACTCGTTTGACATTTGGCATTTTAATTCGAAATAAACGTCGTTAAAATAGTTGTTGTCTTGATAAAAATTCACTTCGTGATATTCGTTGCTTTCTAAACTCATAACTGCTTTATTAAAATTAAGTTTTCTTTTATTATAAAAAATGAATGACGTTGTCATGGTAAATAATAGAGAAAAAAACAAAAAGATTATCCTGTATCAGTAAGGGAAATTCCCAGGTTAATTCCCTATTGTTCAAAGCGACAGTAATACGAAACATTTATAAATTCCTCTCCAACCTACCATCCCGACCAACCCTTGACACACCCCCGCATGTGATATTTGGAATATATGTGGATGCACTAACACTGTTCAACTTACAGATGGGAGACGATTATTACTTTCCAATTCCGGAGGGCTTCAACAAGAATCAAGCACAGTTTAAACAAAGTAAAGTTAACCCTAAAAAGTCTTTACAGGTGGCCCCTGGATGGGATAATCAAATATTTGGTGTTAGTGAAAAGAACTTTAAAAATAAACAGGTTGCTCGTATTGCTGAATCAGTTGTTACCGGTTTAACTGGTGCTCTTAATCCTAAAAGTGTCGTAAGTGCAGTTATAAATGTTAAAGCAGTTGCTAGTTTAGCTAAGGAAACCGTACCCTATATGCATTTGCCTAATGTTCGGAAGATTTTAAAAACAGCATTGTTACCTAAAAATAATATTAGTAAAACTGAATATATTGCCTTAAAGGAAATGGGTAAGACAAGACCAACTAATATTTTTGAAGATATGTTGTATTCGGAGTCTGATTGGTCTCGGTCTAGTACTTCTACTACTAGCTCTGTTAATTCTAATTCAACTAAAGTAGGTAATATTACTGATATGAGTACCGTTTCTGAAAGCGTTGAAGGTTGGAATTATGATCCTGATTATCAACCTGTACCGCAAGATGAATTGCCTGATTATATGAGGCTTAAACCTGGCAATGTTGATATATATGATCCTAAAGAAATACCTTATATTAAAGAGGCTAATATTGCTAAACAGATGTATCAATATAGTTTTGAGCCTTACCAGTTCCCTAAGTTTTATGATGAATTACCTAAATATGCAATGCCATGGAGTGTTATGAAGGAGAGTCCTGCTATATTAGAGAAGTTGTTTGGAAATTATTCATTTGATGTAGCAGCTGCTTATGGTGCGGACACACAGAAGAATATTCGTTCATCCAAAAGGAAGAAAAGGTTGGTCGCAACGAGGTTATCACGTAATTAATGGCAGAGCAACCCCCGAATCACGAAGTCAGCGCCTCACCCGATTTCGTTATCGAAAGAGGATTTGATTGCAGTAAAGGATTTTATGATGAATATTGTGTGGAACAATCTATATATTGGTGTGTTGATTGTACTAATGATACTGTTCAAAATGTTTATTATTTTCCCGTTGATTACCCTAATCTCTGGACTAATAGCGATCAATACTTTATGGCTACAGGTGGAATATATTATGTTGATAAGTCAGTTGAATGCGATGTTATGGACGTTCGCGTTGAAAATCAATTGAAAACAACCCAAAATTCCTCTGTACCCTTGGAAATGTCAAATATTGGTTTGAGGTTTTTTGATGTTGAAGGCGATCAGTTAATATCTGACGTTTGTTATCCGTTAGCTGATTCAGATGATTGGGGTAAAATATTTAATTTAAAACTTAGTTCTGCAGACAAGAAACCTAGCCCTTTACCTTCTGTTAAAATGTTGGAAAATTCATTGTTTTATAACGATAAAACCGGTAAACCTGTTACTACTCGATTTTCTAATGTAGTTAGTACTAAAGATCCTAGGTTCTTTGAGACAGGGGCGGACTGGCCAAATTATTATGATGTGGAAAAATATTTTTAACGGCCCTGTAGGCCAACGAAAAATGAGGAAAAGCAGCAAAGATAACAGACGTAAATTACAAAGTTATGCTTAATTTATAAATATATACATAAATGAATAAATATCGAACAGAAAAAATTTATTAGAATACATATACGTAAAAACAAAGTACTTAACAATAAAAAAATATATAATACTGTAAAGCAAGGATAATTAACAATTATAAAATACAAACACAAATTACAACATTAATTCCTCAAACAATAAATTGCTTTTTTTTGCAACAAGATTAATAACGTCGTCAGAATCAATACTGTTTAATAAGTCTTTTTCCACTGCCATCAGCATAAATGCATCTAAATTTTCTTGAGACATGGTTGATCCAAGTCTATTTTTTTTTTTATTTTAAAATAGAAAAGCTTCGTTCACAGGACACTTGAGTCACAGACAAAGTTAATAAATACTTATAAGCTTGTCCAAGTGTAGCGTATGTTCCGCTTAACATATTGTAGCGTTGTAAAATATTATAACAACAAATTGGACAATTTTTACAAGCTCCGCAATGAGAGGGCGAAATAGTTTTGTCATTATCATCGTCGTTGTCATCATCATCACTATCATTAATTACATTATCTTCTGAGACTTTTCTAAATGAGTCGTTTACATTTTCTTTCAAAAGATTCCAATTTTTTTTTAAATTATTTAATTCTTCAATAAGATTTTGTTTTGTTGCAATTGGGTTAAACTTTATTAAAACACTGCTTAATTTTTCGAAAGCGTTACTGGGAGTAGGTTCCGTAAAATTTTTTGGATCCAGACATCCTATGTCATAATAAAATGACTGATTTTTTGAAAAACGATTTTCCATGCTTTGAACAGCCATGTCAATAGCAAAATTATACACATTCACTTCAAAATTCTTCAACGCATTCGAAGTAGTTTCATCCAAAGCTTTTTCTCCGGGCATTATTTTTTTCTGACGTCGCCTAATTTCTGGTAATTTAGATTCCAGCATAACATCGCATTCCATTTCATCTAAATTATTATTGGCATAATTTACAAATTCATCCGAAACTTCATTAATTACACAGAAATTTCTTGATATTTCTTTTAGAGATTGAATTGCACAGGAAATCATATTGTAAGCTTTAATAAAATCTAAACCTTTCTCTTGTAAATAGTTGGAAATTGGCGTTGTAATTTCGAAAATTTTTAAAAATAATTTAGCAGTTAATATAGTTTCATATTTTGTTAGAGAATCTATAAAATATTTAGCCTTTTGGCGAATTTCTGCTTTAAAATTAGGTTTTAAAGAAATTTCATTTAACGTCAGTATTAATTCCACAAATAATCCATCTTTGGGGTTGTTATAGTTACCAAATATTTTTTTAAGGATAGCATCTTTGGCCCACCATCGTGTTTCTCCAATTATATTCAATTTCTTTCTTTTATTATCTTTATTAAAATAATTCCACATATTCATTCGGATGTATGATTCTCTAATAAAAACAGCAATTAAATTTAACAAATTAAATAATGTAGCAACCGTTATGGAAGATTGAGTAATGTCAGATATAACTAAATTTAAAATATGTGCATAACACCATACGTGCACATTTTCAGCATTTGACTTTAACATGTGAGCAGAAAAACCCTGATATTTGCCTTGCATATTACTTGCACCGTCCGTAGAATTACCTATACATTTTGTTATATCGATATTGTTAATTTCTAAAAGTTCTTTTACAACGTTGTAAAATGATTCACCAGTCGATGAATCCATATTAATGGTGGATAAAAGTCTTTCATTAATATTATTATTATTAATATACCTCACAACAACCACACACTGGTCTTGCACACTTACGTCTTGTGTAGTGTCTATTTGGATACTGTACATTCCAGAGTCATTAATTTGTTGTGAAATTTTATTTTTTATTAATTGAGAAATTGCTTCAATTACGTAATTTACAGTAGTTTTGGATAAAAAACTAATTAAGTTACCCCTTCCTTGTCTTTTTCCACATTCATGAATTTTTTTACTTTTTTTTATACAGTTTCGTAAATGATTTTTCAGTGTATCGTCATATTTGCTTAATAAAATAATGATTTCTATAAACGTGCCATGATCTACGTTATCGTCATCAAATGTATAGAGGCTCTCGTTTCTCTTTCCTCTATAGCTTAAACCTCTTTTGCCTATTAATTTTATTACATTTATTACTCTGGTTAGCACATTTCTATTGAACATGATATTTTCTTTTCGTAATGATCGAACTTGTGTTGTTATGTTTAAAGTATTTTTTGAGCGCATAAAATGATTCATAACATTTTCATCGTGAAATTTACTTGTTTCATGTCTTTCAATGTACTGATGAACATAGTCCCAATTGGAAAAACCTTTAGTAAAAATATTTTCGTTTGACCCACCGTACGCAAGACAAATTGAACAATATAATTTGTTATTATCTTCGCAAAAGGATAGCCATTGGCGATTTTGCTGATCGTGTTTACGAAAATATATTTTATTGTTAAATGGAACGTTTTGAACCGGTTGTTTCGGATGATAATTAAAAAATTCTTCAATATTATTGTTGTGAGGTTTTCTAAAAAAAGCATTATTTGTATTTTCTTTCTCTTCATTTGTTTTTTCCTTTTCTTTATTTTGTTGTACATGATCAATTTCTATTTTTTCCAGTTCAGGATAAATTAAAGAACTGGTAGAGGCGGTTGAAGAAGGCATGTCTTCATGTATTTTAAACATTTTATCAATCGTGTGACATGTTCGCGCCACGGACTCTAATTCGCGTTTTCGTCGTAAACGAAGTTTTTCCGTCCCTCCCAAAACTTCCTTTTTTTCATTTTTATCCATTATATGTAATACTGTTATTAATAATAAAAAAATAAGGAAATTAAAATAGTTCTAGTAATAATAATTATATAAATTTAATTTAACTTACTATTTTTAAAAAACAGAAAGCAGAATAAAAAATGAAGAATACGAAGTAATTCAACACATACAAACTATAATATCATACACCAATTCAAATAACGTTAAAATGCAACTGAACTAAAATATGTAATATTTGCGTTTGCATTTTCAAAGGCACAAGGATAGACGGCTAGAAACGGAGCTCTGTGGAGACAGATAACCCGGGTTTATTATTAAAGAATATAAACATTAATGAATATAAAAAATAATTTATTGCGTCTGGCTACACTTTTATCGTAACATTAACAAATTGAATAATGTTAAATAGGCAAAATTAATGTAGTGTATAACCGTTAGTAATAAGTGAAAAAAAAATTATTTTTTTATATATTTTATTGAATTTTACATTTTTATGAGATTATGAAAACGGCCCATGTGGAATAGTCCACATCTTCCACATGGCCAGTCCGCCCCTGCTTTGAGAAGAACAATGTAGCTGAAAAAGTTATACATAGCATTGTTTGGAAGAATGATATTGGTTTACGTAAGCCTATCAAGTTACTTGTTAATGATCCATTTACTTATAGATCCTTTAAGTTTACTGATACCTCACTTGATCCAGGTGGTCAATTTATTGATTCTACTGCTTCTCTTGATAAACAGAAAGCTCAGGGATTTTTTGATGAAAACTGGTCTATTATTAATACCTATCCTTGTGATTACCGATTCGGTCATATTCATATGCCTAATTATGGAATTAAAAATCTCATTGCACGTTCTATTGTTTCTGAAGGTGACGATAAGCGCAAAAATATACGTTATCCTGTTCAGTTAGACCGATGGTATTTGCAGAGGCAGGGTGTTTCTCCATATGAACAATATAACACTGGCAATATAGGTTGTATATTTAATGCTATAACGCCATATTGTGCTGATTCGCGAGATCCTTATAACATTGAGCAATGTTTTGATGTATTTTCGCAACCATACGATGAGTTTGATCATTCCTCTGTGTTATTTAAAAATCGTTCTAATTATGATATCTGTGCAGGTGATAAAACTACGGAAAGCGTTAATAATACTTATTGGAATAATTTGCCTACGGTCATGCCGTTTAGTGGTAACAAAAATTGCAAGCGTTTATATTTTTGTATTGACCCAGCTTATATTGGAAAAGATGTTATGCCTACTACTGTTAGAGGACGGTTAAGACTTAGACATAGAATTCAAGTATTCGATAAAGATTGGACATATGATCGTACCCGTGTTGAGCCTGTTAACGAAAATTATAAGCGTCCTACTATTAAGCAATCTCGTTTTGGTAAAGATGCTACATTTACTACTGTTACTATGGCTAACCCATGTGTTAAAAACAATCCTAAAATAACATTTGTTAATTCTTATCAGAAAATATATTATCCTGCCTTTAGTACTATGTTTATTTCTAAAGTGGAACAGTTAGATAATGATGAACCCTCAGAAAAAAAACAGAAAATGTTGTAAATCATTTATTTTAAAAAAAGTATTTATACAAAAAAATTGTTATTATTTTAATTATTTACAAAAGAATATAATCTTGAAACTTGTCCAACACCCCTGCAGTGTTTGTGTCCTTGTCCAGTTTGTGCATACTCAACATATACAATAACTCAGGGCCACAAGTGTTTATTTCTTGTAACTCTTTGTCATTGAATATGTTCAGTAATGGTGTCCCTAGAAAAAGAATCGTACACCTATTTTCAAACGCCTGATATTCAGAAGGATGCCATTTTAAAATGTCGAATTTTGATGTAGAATTCATGGTGATTAAGGTTGGATGTGGATCGATTGGCATCGCATCTTTATATTTGACGTCTGTTGTAAGTGTAGATGATCCTTCTAATAGCTGTTTCATTAATTGAATCACTCCTAGGTGCTCGAAAACCATTTCGTCGCATCTATAAGCTAAACAATTACTTAATGCCTGAAGTAGGAAAGCAGATGGATTAGGTCCAGTGGGACAGTTGAAGTACCCAATTTCATGAGGCTTAAAGTTAGAGTATAAAAGATTAGCAAGAAATGTCTTACCTGAGTCAGATGGTCCACACAGAATGAGTCCACGTTTTTTATGGTTAAGGTTGAAGATAAAGTTGCAAAGTAATTGTTTTAGCCTATAAACGGAGATTTGGTTTTGTAGGGCGATGTTAGAGAGGAAAAACACCAGAGCACCTAAACGTGATTTATTATTAGAAACAACTATTCTAGGTGTTAATACGTCAATGTTCCGTTGCTGTAAATATACCTGTCTGAATATTGTTTTTTTAATAATTTCTAAGTCTTTTAACTGTATTGTGAATTCTAGCTGTCTAAGTTCTTCGCTGTTTGATAGTTCGTTATCGTAATGTCGTGAGTTCATTATATTATGTTTAAATAGGTAGGATGCAAAATTTTGTTTTTGTTGTTGTTTTTGTGGTTGTCGTTTAGAAATTATTGTTTCGTCTGGTATGTTATCTAAGTCAAAAGTAATGTGAGCTTTAACGTAGCTAATCACGGTCAAGCACGTAGACAACAGCATTCTTGTAGTAAGAAGCGGAAGTAATGTGCTTAACCGAAATTCGCGAGTTACAGATGTGGCAGTAGTGTCCGTAACGCTTTCTTGTAATATCTGCACATCCTCTGCAGAGGTATTGTCGTTCCCTAAAGAAGGCTCGTCTAATTCGCAGTTGCTCTCCTTCCTGGCTTCGTTCTGATTTATCCAGGACATAAGAGGCGAGGATTGTGTGTGTGTGTAATTGCTCTGAGTATTCGCTTTCTTTACCGTCGAAATAGCGGCATACGGTGTGGGTTTTAGTGCATAAATCCAGGGCGTCGCACTTGCTTTCTTTTTGATTGTACCATATGCTTGATGTAGGATTTCCTGAATTAATTACATGAAATATGTCAAATCCCCGTTTTAAATCACGGTTGAAACATAACAGTTCCTAAAATATTATATATGTAATTAAATATCGGTGATATATTAATATATATAATATAAATATAAATACTTACTGAATTATCTAGTTTTAATTCGGCACATCTATTTGTACGCGTTATATTGTCGCAACATCCTTTTTCTTCTTGTTCTGTTTCCTCGATCCAGTCTTCATCGTCTGAAATTTCAATAATGTTCGCTGGGCTTTCTCTAGTTGCTTCTGTTTTAGTTTCAAGTATTTCCTCATGTTGTAGTTGAAGTTCTTGTTGTCCTTCTTTACCATTATCGATAGTTCTTGTAATGTTGTTTTGTTCATGATTAATTCCGGCATCACTAGATGTAGAGTTGTGTCTAAGCATTTTGCTACAGCATCCTGTTTCTGTATCTGTATTGTCCTGTTCTTGTAATACCGTGTTTTCAGTATTTTTATCGCTTTCTCGTAACCGGTGTTCCTGTCCTGTGATTGTGTAATATTCGTTAAACAATTCTCGGGCTTCATGTTCATTGTGTCCTCTGAGCAAGGCTTGTTCAATGTATGCCAGCTTTCGTTGAATGTTGGGTGAGTCGATATTGATTCGTTTTCTAGCTTTTTCTTTTCCTCTACTAACTCGTTTGACATTTGGCATTTTAATTCGAAATAAACGTCGTTAAAATAGTTGTTGTCTTGATAAAAATTCACTTCGTGATATTCGTTGCTTTCTAAACTCATAACTGCTTTATTAAAATTAAGTTTTCTTTTATTATAAAAAATGAATGACGTTGTCATGGTAAATAATAGAGAAAAAAACAAAAAGATTATCCTGTATCAGTAAGGGAAATTCCCAGGTTAATTCCCTATTGTTCAAAGCGACAGTAATACGAAACATTTATAAATTCCTCTCCAACCTACCATCCCGACCAACCCTTGACACACCCCCACTCCGCCCGCTATGAGATCTCATAGTGGGCGGAGGCGGGGGTGTGTCAAGGTATTTCTTTAGGAAATTAGTCATATCAGTGTAAGGCATAACCATTTTTATCGACATTTCTAAGTTCAACACAAAATAATAACACTTCGCCATTCTTTTGAAATATCAACTAAATTCTTGAATATTTTTTATAACATAAACCTTAATTATTTGTTAAAATTATCATGAAGTTAACTTATATTATATTAAACAGGAGTTATTAACTTTTGGTATCCCATCTCAGGTTAAATTTTTCTTTAGAAAAGAAAATGTTATCTTAACAACGTTTAATGCACTTAACTAAATTAATTTATTAAAAATTAACTGTCTATGAGTACAATAACGTTTAAAAGAAACATGTAAGATAAAAAATCAAATTGAGATATTAATTAATCGAATTTATATAGCTAAATATAATCTTTGATTATAGTAAATTTTTAAAACAGCAACTGCAATATATTATATTTAACAATTAAATGTAGCATCACTATACTATGATAATTGGATGAATCAATTTAATTGTATTTGAAGTTTAATTTAGTTTTCATTTTAATTAAAAAAGAAGAAAACGAATCAAATATACAACAGAATATATTATCAAAAAAAATAAATAAATACAAATTAAAAACAAAAAAAACTACAAACTTAAACAAAAAAATTTCAATTTAAAAAAAAAAATTATGAATAATAAAATATTTCAATTCATAATTTAAAAAAATAATAACCGAAGAAAAGACAGCAACAAAAAAGTTATAAATATCATAACTGATAAAAGTTATTTATAACTCTTATTGCTGTTTGATCTTTGGTGTCTCCCAACACTCCGGTATGGATGAGCCCTCCATTTGAAAGAGGACTTATCCAAACCGCTATTAGAACACCACTCTAAGAGAGGCCCTGGGTGTTGGGAGCGATATTTTTTATACATGTCGTATGTCAACTGATCTAAAATAACAAATAACAAATAGAAGAATATAATTGAAGTTATGAATGTCAATCGATCTAAAATAACAAATAACAAATAGAAGAATATAATTGAAGTTATGAATGTTTGGAATTTTATTTAATCAAAATATAAAGCATAACCTCAACATTTTCAATAGTAACTGAATACGATGCTTCAAACATTAAAAAAAAAAGATAAAATTAAAAAAAATTTAACATGTAAAATATTTTATTTTAATAAAAATATTAGTAAAACAGGAACAGTTAAAATGTCATATTTATTAATAATTATAAAAACTTGTGAATTTATTTAATATAAATATAATCCATAACCTCACGAGTTTCATTGATGACAGCAGACGATGCTTAAACATTTTTAAAAAAAAGAGTTAATTAAAAAAAATTAAACGTGAAAAATTTTATTTAAACAAAAAATAAGTAAAATAGGAGCAGTCAAAAAATATCATATCAATGAATTAATTCTTTCACATAATGCACATATTTCTCCATACAAAATATATAAAATACAAAACACAGCCCTACCAGTTATTCTTCTTCCAGACATTAAAGACAAAAAAACATACCTCCTAATAGTTGATAGAAATTTACATATAAATAACGTTAACAAAGTTATATTCATAATTATAATTTTTTACCCTAATTCCCTCATTTCCTCCATAAAGTTGTTTAAGGTAAGTAAAAAGATGAACCTAGAACTAACTGAAAATAACTTTTAACTTAACCAAAACTAAGAACTAAAATAAACTTTATAAATCTTAATATAAATGTCTTATTTATTTAACTATACTAACCATGTAGTTCATACTTAGTTTTTGATCCAACTCTCCTAGAAGAAAAATAAAATAAAGCTAAGGTACTTGAAGTTTTAAAATTCCAGTTACAGTATAAATAAACAAATTCCTGATATACACTGCAGTGAAGCATACTTCAAGATCATTATCGACATCCTAAACAATTTTTTTTTTATAATGAACAGGGACCATTTCCCGATTCCAAAATCGTATTAAACAAAATCATCTATTAGGGGCTTTTTGAGAAAATAAGATTTTGAGATTTTTGAGAGGTTGCGTGATAAAAAAAATCACGTGAAGTCTGATTTTGACGTTTTTTGTGTCAAAATGACCGTCTTTTAAAATCAAGAAGGTTTGTTTTTCTTCAACAAAACTATCCGAGGTCGTATTCACTGTCAAATTGTCTTATACACATAAAACATGATGAATCCCTAAAATAAACCATTTCTTTTTATTTCCGAAAAAATGTATAACCAAGGCTGCTCTGTCCAGTAACCTAATCCTAAACATCATATATATCTTTTAAGGAAATAGGATTGACAAATCAAAAATTAAATGTATTGTATTGTATTTATATTCAATATTATTAATTTTACTAAATGAACAATGTAGAAATCTTGCCAAACTGTCCTCCCTTCATTTTGATGAACTCCTTAATTTGTTGTTTTACAATGTGTACTTTTTAAGGCACTGTGGCTCCCAGGTCCCTGTAGCTTAAGGAATATTCTATTATGTCGTCAATATATGTAGGACTAACAGAATTGCCAAAACATCCTTGAACTATTTTGTTGAAGATTCGTAGAACTTTTTTATACTTGGCTGATTGAATACACAGGCCTTTCTGTTGGCAAAATACCTCCAAGCTGTCGATTTTTTTCAGGAAAAGGTTGCAAGCATTGCCTTCCAGGCGATGCTGCCTTTGGTAAGATACCCGGTTGAGATTAATGACCCCAAAAAAGAACTTATAAATATAAATCCCTCTTCCATGGTGTCAAATAACTTCTTTTCCATTTCTGAGATTATCTTGTCCACTACACCTAGCAGTATATGTAGACCTGGTATATTAACTATTTCAATTATCTTCTTGGTTGGGTCCCCAATAAATGTAGATGTACAACATTACTACACTCTTTTGCATTTTCTACTTTTGCACCTTCCACCATCCAATCATCGTTTGCAAAGAGAAGTATAATGTTCAGATTTCATCATTTTGGGAGATAAGGTTTTACAGAATGGGCAAGGATGTTTAACTGTTGCTGTCTGTTTGCCAACCATCTGGAGAAAAACTTTCAGATCTTCTGATTCAGTGTAGTCCAAAGAATTTATCTTCAATTTATCAAGGATCATTTTTAAATTTACATAGCTTTCATTCATTGAGGGCAAAATGGCGAGAAAGAGAGTTTTGTGAACACTTGAATACTTAAAATCTTGGCTTAAACATCCTTTCCCGTTTCGACTTTTTTCTCTAGAACAGTATGTGTCTTCATGTCTTGTTTTAATGTAATTGACAAAGTCACTTTAAGGTACCCTTGCCCCCCCATCTACACCAAGCTTGATATCAACATCATTAGGGACCTGATTTCTGTGTTGAAGGACCAGGCCCACGAGCTCTTCAACATCATTACAATATACTCCAGGAGCCTCTTTCTCAACCATCTTAACATGCAAAATCAAAAATTAGTTACCTAGCCACTTGTGTTATATTAATTAAATGTTAATACTCAACCTGTCTAAAATTAGATGAAAAATATTTATGTACATGTTCAAAATACTTACATAAAATGTGTTCTCTGCTAGAGATTTGTAAAGAAACAAGATTTTAATTTAATTTTACCTCTTTTTCCTCTGCATTACTCGCTTCCTTAATAAAAATAGAAAGCTTTTCTCCATTAAAAAGGTCTAAAAAAGCATCATTATTGCTTGTCAATTTCTTACAAAATCCTGGTTCAACATTTACACCCTCAGACCGAAGAGACAGATTTATCTTTATCATTTTACGATCACTGCAATGAAGTTTCAGTTGAAGTAGAATAAGTTTTTCTGATGTAAATTATGGTTTTTTCGGCTCAGTTCCAGTTCTGACAACCATCTTATTCGGGCCAAAAGTGTTAAGAACTATTTCCTTATCTGAACTAAGATCTTTCAAAGATCTTGAAAGTACTCTTTGTTTAGTCACAGAGGATGCCGACTGTACAATAGCTGACAAATTCTTTTGTCTCTCTAATTTGGTGCAAGGATGAGACTTTCTTTTTCCAATTTGGGCATAGCATGTTTTGCATAAATTTCTCTATATTAACTGGTTTTCAGGACCTCGAGCTACTGAATTTCCTGTAAAGCATTCTACCATTAAGACTGTTACTTCAATTTTTCCATTCTTTCTTCCATTTTTACAGATGAAACATTCACATTTGCCCCCACTAACAATTCTAGTGTTCAAATCTAGAAGACAAAAATATTCTTGGCATGAAACAAGTTTATTATAATAGTAATTCACTAATAACAAAACAATATAAAATAATACATAATATAAAAGCAATAATACACAAATAAAAATATGCCTAACAATAACTTATACCACTAATGACAGTAACACACTTTAAGTATAAGTGTATAATTAGTATAGTAAATAGAAGTGTTTCAACATACCTTTGAAACGACACGCCTTGTTTTAGTTTTTGTCGAATTGTAAAACCATATGCACAGTACAAAATAACTATATCTCTGCAATTTCTGAACAATTAGTGGTTCTTAGAAATTCAACTGTTAAAACCTTTCTAAAAACTTAGATTCAGTTAATATAAAGCTTATATCCCTATGTTGCTCATTCAAAATTCAAGTTTTTTGCCGTTATTATTTTTATTGCCTGAATTATTGTTCAGTTTGTTCAGTTTAATTAGCTTGTTTCTGTTGTATGAATAACTCATTCCCCCTATCTACCGCGAGGTCACACGATTAGCAATTTTAATCAATGTCTAAAACTTAATATATTTTTTGTGGATGAGTTAAATACAAATTTAATATTTGTTGCATATTCCGTCTGGACCATATGGCCTTCTAATTGTTATGATTATAATTGTTATTAAGATGCAGGAGTTCCTCGAAGGGAGTTACATCTAACTCCTGCCTAAGGTGCGCAACCCTGCCAATGTGCCAGAACTCCGACCATTCGAAGATTTTGGTCAGAACTCAAACGACTAGTATATGATCGTGGCTGGAGAGCAAAAACCGTGGACCAGCTCATTGACAGGATCAACAACTGCATAAATCTTCAGCTGATTGGACAAAGTTCGCAGACATGGCGTAATAAACTTAAAATTTTTTTAAATCTGAAGTTTCATATGCATAACTTTAATTATCATTTTACACAAATAAAATTGCACTTTTAGTCTCTAAGTTATAAATTTTTTAGTTTTGTCCAAATTTCTAGGTATCGCATGTTATTATAAATTAAAAAGATATAATAAGGTTAATTTATAGGAAGACGAAACAACACAACAATCACAAGTTTTCTTCTAAATTTTTTTATTTAAAATATTGCTTTCAGAAAGTTAAATTTACTTTGTGACTTTAATTGAGTATAATTTTTTATTGATTGCATATTCAATTTCGAACGGAAGTTAAACCTGAACAGTGACTTTTTTGAGTGTTTCAAAGTTTTTAGTCTTCTAATTTGTTTGATAGTTTTTGTATAAGCTCACTGCTGATTATAATATAATAAATTGTTATATTAGATTTGTTTGTTAGATTGTTATATTAGAAAATTGTTATATTAGATTTGATCATTTTATTCTCAAAAAAATTACGACAATAAAAAAATTATTTTCAATACATTTTCATTTTTTCGTTGGGTTCTGCATAAGATACTATTCTTTTCTTGTTTTTATATAATTATTTAAACATGCACTACAATAATCTAATTTACACCAATAACATTAAAACGTAAATAAAAAAGTTTGTACGCAGTTGTTACAATTTTCAAAGTAATCTGCATATTCGTTTATTTTTTTTAATTCTTGAGATGTATAAGGTCTTTCATATAATTCTTCAATTAAAACTTTCAATTTGTCTCGAATATATATATCGGAATAACAATCGCAAGCTAAATAAATTTGCAGTTTTATCAATTTTTTGAATAAATAAATTTGCAGTTTTATCAATTTTTTTAACGTTCGTCTAAAAAAAATTTATACTTTAACTTCAAAAGCTCTTGTCTTGTATTTAAATGCCATTCGTTTTCTTGACTCAATTTTTTTTACCTAATTTTAAAAAAATTACAATTTTTTATTTACAAAAAAAATAATAAAAAATCAACATTTCATTAGTCATCATGAAATACTTTTTTCAACACATATTTTTATTAACAAAAAAAAATACATTTAACAAAAATTTTTAATATAATTTCTCATTTATTTTTTATCAAAACAATCTTTTTTCAATGTTTCTATTGTTTGTTGAATTAAACATAAATAACAAAATTTTTCTTTACACCAAAAACACTTGTGAACGTTTCATAGTCTATAGAAGTAAACCCTGGTCTGGCAATGTCTTTGTTTAAACTTGAAATTCTGTAAATTTGCGTCACGTGATCAATGTAGATTCAAAACAAACAAAGTCTGTTACGATTTAAAATAAAATTGTCTTATAATCTGAGAGCTTTTTGTGCTTATTATTCTTTGTTTTTGAAATCTAAAGAAAGTTTTTTCAATTCTATAAATATAAAAATTATGCCATGAAAGAATTGTGCTTTCCCTGGATGCTAAGTTTTTTGCTCCTATATGTATAAAGGAGTAAGTATATTTCAAATCCAATAAGAAATGATGAATTTTACTGAAACTGGAGTAAAGAAAAAATTAATGTTCTGTTTAAGTATCGTATTGCAGATGAAAATTTGAAAGATGGAGTAGCGGCAGAAAAAATTTACATTTGTGAAAGACATATTGTTACAGATGATATTGAATTAACAAGGTAGTATACAAAATGTAATTATTAATTTTTAACTTGTTATTCACAAATTTAACTAGTAATTAATTTAAAGTAATTAACTAGTAAATAAATTTAATTGTAAATAGTTATTCACAAATTTAAAGTTAATTAAGTATTTAAATAATTACCTAAAGTAAAAAAATATATATACAGCTAACCTAAAAACAGTTAAAATTTTGTTTTATATATTCCAGAGAACAAAAGAAAAACGGTAAAGTTTCTTGTAGTACCAACAAAAAACTTACCTAAAAAGTTTCACGAAAGTTTGCAGCAGCCAGAACGTAAACATCAACATATTGTACAAGTTAGAGTAAGTGATATAAATTTAAACTCGAAATGCTACACAAGTTTTATTGAAAAGAGCAGATGAACTTAAATATACTGATAATTGGATAATAACTCATCATGAAAAATCAACATCGTTCAGAAAAATTGCAGAGAATTTCTTGGTTCCAACATATGAAATTATTGTTGACGAATCTTTGGTCTATAGTTGCATTGTGCTTGGTTAGGACTTTCCTAAAGACCGTCTTTTTATACAAAAATATTTAGGAAGTATGAATGTGTTTTTGACTCAGACTAATTCACTGAAATAGAGCATTTTAAAATATGCCTTGGATTACCAATATTACTTTAAATAAACTTGTATGTCACTATGTTCCAACAAAAAATAAGTCAACTGCCTTGCAACCAGGATTATCAATTCACAAACATTATTTAAGTTGTGATATTATTTTTTCTGAAGTCTGTATCTGCTTATGGATGAATTACGATCTGCCAAAATATTAAAATTTCCGAGTCTCAGAACACTTAAAATTTACCAAAATGCCATAAAACCCTGTGGTTTTATGATCATTTATTACTGCAGGTTTCAATCCTGCAGTAATAGATGATCTTAGGAATAAAACTTTAAAATCTAATTGGTGACCAAAGATTTGTTTGTCTTTCTTTTGATGAAGTCAAGATTTAAGAGGATTTAGTTTTTGATAAATATACAGACGAACTTATTGGGTATGTTGATCTAAGTATCAACTACTTCAGACTCAAATGTACTTGCGACTCACGCTCTTATTTATTATATTAGAGGCATAGCATCTGATTTGGAGTTTAGTCTTGCATATTTTGCTACAAAAGATATTGCATCAAATCAGCTTATGATGACATTTTGGAAAACTGTTTCAATTTTGGAATTATGTTATTGCATCAATTTCGGATCTAACAATAGAAAATTTTATCGATTGCATAGTATGATGGATGAGTTGTTGGAAAGTGAAGTCACACCGTACAATAAATTTATTCGCAAATGATAGATTTATTTGGTTTTTTGCAGATGTTTCTCACCTTATAAAAACTGTAAAATTTTTTTAGATGAAGAAATTGTCTTTATCATTTAGGTAAATTTTGTTAGTGTTTGTGTAAATATGATTTTTTGATAATACATGTTTTGGGTATTTTTTTTTATAGATGAATACATGAATTAATTATCACCTGATGAAAAATATTTATACTGATTTACTGATATCATTTACACAACAATTAAATTTTTCTCCTTTGTAGGTTTAAGGGGAAATGTTACACGTCATATGTGGAACGAAATTGAAATTTTTTGGTCTCATTTAAAAACACTATATAATAACAAATTAGAGCGTGGTTTAAAACTTATCCCTAAACTTACATCGGAACATTTCAACTTGACGCCATATTCTGTAATGAATGTTCGATTGGCTGACAAGTATAAAATGGAGTGTAAAAAGTAATTAAAAGTTACTTACATGCATAAAACTGCAGAACTGTGCAAGTTTTTTGATTGCATGAATGTAAGAAACTATTCAGAAAGTTTAGCTAAACGCAAGCCCTTTTTGAGACCATATAAAGACATTAATGAGGAGCGATTTACATGGTTGAAAGAAAGTTTATTAAACGAAATAAAACTTTGGATAGAATAAGTTTCTAACGTGTTGGTGACTTTACAAACAATGAAAGAGAGAAAATGTTTATGTCTTCCTAAACTTAAGAGAGACTTAGAGTTACATCCTATTCTCTTATTGAAGTAACAAAATACTTATTAAATGCTAAGTTCGTGTTCTTTTCCGTTGAAAAGATGTTGGTCCATCTTCACAATTTTGTTGTTGTTGTTGTTCGATATGGGCAAGCTTTCTTTTGATATCTGGTGAATCAATGTTAATTCGCTTTCGGGCTTTTTCCTTTTAACTACACCTTTTAACTTTTTCCTTTTAACTCTTTTAACATTTGGCATTTTAGTTGATAAAAAACGTCGTTTGAATAATTAATATCTTGATGAAATGTGACTTCGTCGCTCTCTAAACTCATAACTGTTTTAATAAAAGTTTGTTGTCTTTTTATTTTAAAAAAACGCTTACGTTGTTATGGTGAATAATAGAGAAAAAAACAAAAAGATTATCCTGTATCAATAAGGGAAATTCCCAGGTTAATTCCCTATTGTTCAAAGCGACAGTAATACGAAACATTTATAAATTCCTCTCCAACCTACCATCCCGACCAACCCCTCACCAGACCCCTCATCCGCCCGCGAAGAAGAGGAACCGAACGCATGCTGTGATAACATCACAACGACAAACCGATGCGCCGAATTAAAACTGAACAACTCGGTAAGAAAACATAAATATGTATATTTATGGGACGATATGTAAATTATAAATAAACGTAAATATATATAATTTTAGGAACTATTGTGTTTTAACAAAGAGTTAAAGAGAGGTTTTGACATCTTTCATGTCATCCCACCGACCACGTGGGATCCCACGTGGTCGGTGGGATGGTTTCTATTAACACAATAATGACATAATATCTCATAGTTATATGGTTGGAAGGATGGTGGGTCGATAATGAATTTATAAATGTTTCGTATTACTGCTGCTTATTAATCCGATTATAAAAGGTATATAAGGCGTGGTTATAAAGTTGTATTAAAATGTTTTTAATGTTGTTAGCGTTGGTATCGGTTACGCATTGCGATTGGTGTGGCCGTACCGCTTGTAAGTCATTATATAATGAATGTGTTGATCATAATTTATTTGCATGTGATATTTGGAACATATGTGGATGCACTAATACAGTTAAACTTACAGATGGGAGACGATTATTACTTTCCGATTCCGGACGGTTTCAACAAGAATCAAGCGCACTTTAAACAAAACAAAGTTATCCCTAAAAAGTCTTTACAGGTGGCACCTGGATGGGATAATCAAATATTTGGTATCAACGAAAAAAATTTTAAAAATAAAAATGTTGCACGTATTGCTGAATCAGTTGTTACTGGTTTAACAGGTGCTCTTAACCCTAAAAGTGTTGTTAGTGCTGTTAAAAGTGTTAAAGCCGTTGCTAGTTTAGCTAAAGAAACCGTACCTTATATGCATATGCCTAATGTTAGAAAGATTTTAAAAACAGCTTTGTTACCTAAAAATAATATAAGTAAAACGGAGTATATTGCATTGAAAGAAATGGGTAAAACAAGGCCTACCAATATATTTGAAGATATGTTATATTCCGATTCTGATTGGTCACGATCTAGCACTACTACTACTAGCTCTGTCAATTCTAATTCAACTAAAGTAGGTAATATTACTGATATGAGTACTATGTCCGAAAGTGTGGAAGGTTGGAATTATGATCCTGATTATCAACCTGTACCGCAAGATGACTTACCCGATTATATGAGACTTAAACCTGGAAATGTTGATATATATGACCCTAAAGAAATTCCTTATATTAAAGAAGCTAATTTAGCTAAACAGATGCATAAATACAGTTTTGAACCGTATCAGTTTCCTAAGTTTTATGATGAATTACCTAAATATGCAATGCCATGGAGTGTTATGAAGGAGAGTCCTGCTATATTAGAGAAGTTATTTGGTAATTACTCATTTGATGTTGCAGCAGCCTATGGTGCGGACACACAGAAGAATATTCGTTCATCCAAAAGGAAGAAACGGTTGGTCGCAAAGAGGTTATCACGTAGTTAATGGCCGAGCAACCCCCGAATCGCGAAGTCAGCGCATCACCCGATTTCGTTATCGAAAGAGGATTTGATTGTAGTAAAGGTTTTTATGATGAATTTTGTGTCGAGCAATCTATATATTGGTGTGTTGATTGTACTAATGATACTGTTCAAAATGTTTATTATTTTCCCGTTGATTACCCTAATCTCTGGACTAATCCCGATCAATACTGGATGGCTACAGGTGGAATATATTATGTTGATAAGTCAGTTGAATGTGATGTTATGGACGTACGCGTTGAAAATCAATTAAAAACAACACAGAACTCTTCTGTACCTTTGGAAATGTCAAATATTGGAATTAGATTTTTCGATGTTGAAGGTGATCAGTTAATATCTGATGTTTGTTATCCGTTAGGAGATTCAGATGATTGGGCTAAAATGGTTAATTTAAAACTTAGTTCAGCTGATAAAAAACCTAGTCCTTTACCTTCTGTAAAATTGTTGGAGAATTCATTGTTTTTTAATGATAGAACCGGTAAACCCGTTACTACACGATTTTCAAATGTTGTAAGTACTAAAGATCCTAGGTTTTTTGAAAAGAATAATGTTGCGGAACAGGTTATACATAGTATTGTTTGGAAGAATGATATTGGTTTACGTAAGCCGATAAAGTTACTTGTTAATGACCCGTATACATCAAGATCATTCAAGTTTACCGATACGTCACTTGATCCTGGTGGTCAATTTATTGATTCAACAGCTTCTCTTGATAAACAGAAAGCACAGGGATTTTTTGATGAGAATTGGTCTATTATTAATACCTATCCTTGTGATTATCGTTTTGGTCATATTCATATGCCTAATTATGGAATTAAAAACCTTATTGCACGTTCTATTGTTTCTGAAGGTGATGATAAGCGTAAAAATATACGTTATCCCGTTCAGTTAGATAGATGGTATTTGCAAAGACAAGGAGTTTCACCCTATGAACAATATAATACTGGTAATATAGGTTGTATATTAAATGCTATCACTCCTTATTGTGCCGATTCACGTGATCCTTATAATATTGAACAATGTTTTGATGTATTTTTGCAACCTTATGATGAATTTGATCATTCTGCTGTTTTGTTTAAAAATCGTTCCAATTACGATATTTGTGCAGGGGATAAGTATACTGAAAATGTTAATAATACCTATTGGAACAATTTACCTACTGTAATGCCGTTTAGTGGCAATAAGAACTGTAAACGTTTATATTTTTGTATTGATCCAGCCTATATTGGTAAAGAAGTTATGCCTACTACTGTTCGTGGTCGTTTACGACTTAAACATAGAATACAGGTGTTTGACAAGGATTGGACGTATGATCGTACTCGTGTTGAGCCTGTTAACGAGAATTATAAGCGTCCTACTATTAAGCAATCACGTTTTGGTAAAGATGCTACATATACAACTGTTACTATGGCTAACCCATGCGTTAAAAACAATCCTAAAATTACCTTTGTTAATTCGTATCAGAAAATTTATTATCCTGCATTTAGCACTATGTTTATTGGTAAAGTGGAACAGTTAGATAATGACGAACCCGTAGAAAAAAAGCAAAAGTTATTGTAAATTATATATTTTAATAAAATTATATACAAAATTATTGTTATTATTATAAAAAAATAAAGTCCTGAAATTTATCCAATACCCCTGCAGTATTTGTGTCTCTGTCCAATTTGTGCATACTTAACATATACAGCAATTCGGAGCCACAGGTATTTATTTCCTGTAATTCCTTATCGTTGAATATGTTAAGTAATGGCGTTCCTAGGAAAAGGATCGTACACCTATTTTCAAACGCCTGATACTCCGAAGGATGCCATTTTAATATGTCGGCCTTTGATGTAGAATTCATGGTGATAAGAGTCGGGTGTGGATCGATTGGCATCGCATCTTTGTATTTGACGTCTGTAGTAAGCGTATTTGATCCCTCTAATAGTTGTTTCATCAACTGAATCACGCCTAGATGTTCGAAAACCATTTCGTCGCATCGATAAGCTAAACAATTACTTAATGCCTGGAGTAGAAAAGCAGATGGATTAGGTCCAGTGGGACAGTTGAAGTACCCAATTTCATGTGGCTTAAAGTTCGAATATAGTAAGTTAGCAAGAAATGTTTTACCTGAATCTGATGGTCCGCATAGAATGAGTCCTCGTTTTTTGTGGTTGAGATTGAAGATAAAGTTGCAAAGTAATTGTTTTAACCTATTAACCGAGATTTGGTTTTGTAGGGCGATGTTTGATAGAAAGAACATCAGAGCACCCAAGCGTGATTTGTTGTTTGATACTACTATTCTAGGCGTCAGTACGTCTATGTTACGTTGTTGTAGGTATACCTGTCGAAATATTGTCTTTTTGATAATTTCAAGGTCCTTTAATTGTATTGTAAATTCAAGTTGTCTTAATGTGTCACTCCTGGCTAGTTCGTCATCGTAATGTCGTGAATTCATAATTTTATTATCAAATAAGTAGTTAGCAAAGTTTTGTTTCTGTTGTTGTTTTTGTGGTTGTCTTTTTGTAAGTATTGTTTCTTCCTGTATGTTGTCCAGGTCAAATGTTATGTGTGCTTTTACGTAACTAATCACGGTCAAGCACGTAGACAACAGCATTCTTGAAGTAAGAAGCGGAAGTAACGTGCTTAACCGAAATCCTGCAGTTGCACATGTGGCAGAAGTGTCCGTATCGTTTTCTAGTAATTTCCCCACATCCTCTGCAGAGGTATTGGCGTTCACGGAAGTATGCTCGTCTAATTCGTAGTGCCTCTCCCTCGGGACTTCTTTCTGATTTATCGAGGACGTAGCTTGCAAGAATGGTATGGGTATGCAGTTGTCCCGAGAATTCGCTCTCCTTGCCGTCGAAATATCGGCAAATGGTGTGGGTCTTAGTACATATGTCCAATGCGTCGCATTTGGCCTCTTTCTGGTTGTACCATATACTGCTGGTTGGTTTTCCTGTATTAATGACATGAAAGATGTCAAAACCTCTCTTTAACTCTTTGTTAAAACACAATAGTTCCTAAAATTATATATATTTACGTTTATTTATAATTTACTATCGTCCCATAAATATACATATTTATGTTTTCTTACCGAGTTGTCCAGTTTTAATTCGGCGCATCGGTTTGTCCTTGTGATGTTATCACAGCATGCGTTCGGTTCCTCTTCTTCGACTTCTTCAACCCACTCTTCATCCGAAGATATTTCAATAATATTTTTTCCGCTTTCAATACTGGTTGTCGTTTCGCCCTCATCATCATTTTCACACTTTGTAGGAATAGATGTTGGTCCATCTTCACAATTTTGTTCGCATCCGATATTGATATGTTCTCTAGGTTTTGTTCCGGTGTCATTAGCGTTATATTCTCCTGGAAGCAATGTCTTAGAGCTTTCTCCGTTTTCCTCTGTTTCATGCGGTTGTTGTAATATTTCCATTTTAGAGTTTGAATGGCTTCGTCTAAGTTCGTGTTCTTTTCCGGTGATAGTATAGTACTCGTGAAACAGTTCTCTTGCTTCGTATTCATTATGTCCTCTAAGTAGTTGTTGTTCGATATGGGCAAGCTTTCTTTTGATATCTGGTGAATCAATGTTAATTCGCTTTCGGGCTTTTTCCTTTCCTCTGTTGACTCTTTTAACATTTGGCATTTTAGTTGATAATAAACGTCGTTTGAATAATTAATATCTTGATGAAATGTGACTTCGTCGCTCTCTAAACTCATAACTGTCATTATTGTGTTAATAGAAACCATCCCACCGACCATGTGGGATCCCACGTGGTCGGTGGGATGGTTTCTATTAACACAATAATGACATAATATCTCATAGTTATATGGTTGGAAGGATGGTGGGTCGATAATGAATTTATAAATGTTTCGTATTACTGCTGCTTATTAATCCGATTATAAAAGGTATATAAGGCGTGGTTATAAAGTTGTATTAAAATGTTTTTAATGTTGTTAGCGTTGGTATCGGTTACGCATTGCGATTGGTGTGGCCGTACCGCTTGTAAGTCATTATATAATGAATGTGTTGATCATAATTTATTTGCATGTGATATTTGGAACATATGTGGATGCACTAATACAGTTAAACTTACAGATGGGAGACGATTATTACTTTCCGATTCCGGACGGTTTCAACAAGAATCAAGCGCACTTTAAACAAAACAAAGTTATCCCTAAAAAGTCTTTACAGGTGGCACCTGGATGGGATAATCAAATATTTGGTATCAACGAAAAAAATTTTAAAAATAAAAATGTTGCACGTATTGCTGAATCAGTTGTTACTGGTTTAACAGGTGCTCTTAACCCTAAAAGTGTTGTTAGTGCTGTTAAAAGTGTTAAAGCCGTTGCTAGTTTAGCTAAAGAAACCGTACCTTATATGCATATGCCTAATGTTAGAAAGATTTTAAAAACAGCTTTGTTACCTAAAAATAATATAAGTAAAACGGAGTATATTGCATTGAAAGAAATGGGTAAAACAAGGCCTACCAATATATTTGAAGATATGTTATATTCCGATTCTGATTGGTCACGATCTAGCACTACTACTACTAGCTCTGTCAATTCTAATTCAACTAAAGTAGGTAATATTACTGATATGAGTACTATGTCCGAAAGTGTGGAAGGTTGGAATTATGATCCTGATTATCAACCTGTACCGCAAGATGACTTACCCGATTATATGAGACTTAAACCTGGAAATGTTGATATATATGACCCTAAAGAAATTCCTTATATTAAAGAAGCTAATTTAGCTAAACAGATGCATAAATACAGTTTTGAACCGTATCAGTTTCCTAAGTTTTATGATGAATTACCTAAATATGCAATGCCATGGAGTGTTATGAAGGAGAGTCCTGCTATATTAGAGAAGTTATTTGGTAATTACTCATTTGATGTTGCAGCAGCCTATGGTGCGGACACACAGAAGAATATTCGTTCATCCAAAAGGAAGAAACGGTTGGTCGCAAAGAGGTTATCACGTAGTTAATGGCCGAGCAACCCCCGAATCGCGAAGTCAGCGCATCACCCGATTTCGTTATCGAAAGAGGATTTGATTGTAGTAAAGGTTTTTATGATGAATTTTGTGTCGAGCAATCTATATATTGGTGTGTTGATTGTACTAATGATACTGTTCAAAATGTTTATTATTTTCCCGTTGATTACCCTAATCTCTGGACTAATCCCGATCAATACTGGATGGCTACAGGTGGAATATATTATGTTGATAAGTCAGTTGAATGTGATGTTATGGACGTACGCGTTGAAAATCAATTAAAAACAACACAGAACTCTTCTGTACCTTTGGAAATGTCAAATATTGGAATTAGATTTTTCGATGTTGAAGGTGATCAGTTAATATCTGATGTTTGTTATCCGTTAGGAGATTCAGATGATTGGGCTAAAATGGTTAATTTAAAACTTAGTTCAGCTGATAAAAAACCTAGTCCTTTACCTTCTGTAAAATTGTTGGAGAATTCATTGTTTTTTAATGATAGAACCGGTAAACCCGTTACTACACGATTTTCAAATGTTGTAAGTACTAAAGATCCTAGGTTTTTTGAAAAGAATAATGTTGCGGAACAGGTTATACATAGTATTGTTTGGAAGAATGATATTGGTTTACGTAAGCCGATAAAGTTACTTGTTAATGACCCGTATACATCAAGATCATTCAAGTTTACCGATACGTCACTTGATCCTGGTGGTCAATTTATTGATTCAACAGCTTCTCTTGATAAACAGAAAGCACAGGGATTTTTTGATGAGAATTGGTCTATTATTAATACCTATCCTTGTGATTATCGTTTTGGTCATATTCATATGCCTAATTATGGAATTAAAAACCTTATTGCACGTTCTATTGTTTCTGAAGGTGATGATAAGCGTAAAAATATACGTTATCCCGTTCAGTTAGATAGATGGTATTTGCAAAGACAAGGAGTTTCACCCTATGAACAATATAATACTGGTAATATAGGTTGTATATTAAATGCTATCACTCCTTATTGTGCCGATTCACGTGATCCTTATAATATTGAACAATGTTTTGATGTATTTTTGCAACCTTATGATGAATTTGATCATTCTGCTGTTTTGTTTAAAAATCGTTCCAATTACGATATTTGTGCAGGGGATAAGTATACTGAAAATGTTAATAATACCTATTGGAACAATTTACCTACTGTAATGCCGTTTAGTGGCAATAAGAACTGTAAACGTTTATATTTTTGTATTGATCCAGCCTATATTGGTAAAGAAGTTATGCCTACTACTGTTCGTGGTCGTTTACGACTTAAACATAGAATACAGGTGTTTGACAAGGATTGGACGTATGATCGTACTCGTGTTGAGCCTGTTAACGAGAATTATAAGCGTCCTACTATTAAGCAATCACGTTTTGGTAAAGATGCTACATATACAACTGTTACTATGGCTAACCCATGCGTTAAAAACAATCCTAAAATTACCTTTGTTAATTCGTATCAGAAAATTTATTATCCTGCATTTAGCACTATGTTTATTGGTAAAGTGGAACAGTTAGATAATGACGAACCCGTAGAAAAAAAGCAAAAGTTATTGTAAATTATATATTTTAATAAAATTATATACAAAATTATTGTTATTATTATAAAAAAATAAAGTCCTGAAATTTATCCAATACCCCTGCAGTATTTGTGTCTCTGTCCAATTTGTGCATACTTAACATATACAGCAATTCGGAGCCACAGGTATTTATTTCCTGTAATTCCTTATCGTTGAATATGTTAAGTAATGGCGTTCCTAGGAAAAGGATCGTACACCTATTTTCAAACGCCTGATACTCCGAAGGATGCCATTTTAATATGTCGGCCTTTGATGTAGAATTCATGGTGATAAGAGTCGGGTGTGGATCGATTGGCATCGCATCTTTGTATTTGACGTCTGTAGTAAGCGTATTTGATCCCTCTAATAGTTGTTTCATCAACTGAATCACGCCTAGATGTTCGAAAACCATTTCGTCGCATCGATAAGCTAAACAATTACTTAATGCCTGGAGTAGAAAAGCAGATGGATTAGGTCCAGTGGGACAGTTGAAGTACCCAATTTCATGTGGCTTAAAGTTCGAATATAGTAAGTTAGCAAGAAATGTTTTACCTGAATCTGATGGTCCGCATAGAATGAGTCCTCGTTTTTTGTGGTTGAGATTGAAGATAAAGTTGCAAAGTAATTGTTTTAACCTATTAACCGAGATTTGGTTTTGTAGGGCGATGTTTGATAGAAAGAACATCAGAGCACCCAAGCGTGATTTGTTGTTTGATACTACTATTCTAGGCGTCAGTACGTCTATGTTACGTTGTTGTAGGTATACCTGTCGAAATATTGTCTTTTTGATAATTTCAAGGTCCTTTAATTGTATTGTAAATTCAAGTTGTCTTAATGTGTCACTCCTGGCTAGTTCGTCATCGTAATGTCGTGAATTCATAATTTTATTATCAAATAAGTAGTTAGCAAAGTTTTGTTTCTGTTGTTGTTTTTGTGGTTGTCTTTTTGTAAGTATTGTTTCTTCCTGTATGTTGTCCAGGTCAAATGTTATGTGTGCTTTTACGTAACTAATCACGGTCAAGCACGTAGACAACAGCATTCTTGAAGTAAGAAGCGGAAGTAACGTGCTTAACCGAAATCCTGCAGTTGCACATGTGGCAGAAGTGTCCGTATCGTTTTCTAGTAATTTCCCCACATCCTCTGCAGAGGTATTGGCGTTCACGGAAGTATGCTCGTCTAATTCGTAGTGCCTCTCCCTCGGGACTTCTTTCTGATTTATCGAGGACGTAGCTTGCAAGAATGGTATGGGTATGCAGTTGTCCCGAGAATTCGCTCTCCTTGCCGTCGAAATATCGGCAAATGGTGTGGGTCTTAGTACATATGTCCAATGCGTCGCATTTGGCCTCTTTCTGGTTGTACCATATACTGCTGGTTGGTTTTCCTGTATTAATGACATGAAAGATGTCAAAACCTCTCTTTAACTCTTTGTTAAAACACAATAGTTCCTAAAATTATATATATTTACGTTTATTTATAATTTACATATCGTCCCATAAATATACATATTTATGTTTTCTTACCGAGTTGTCCAGTTTTAATTCGGCGCATCGGTTTGTCCTTGTGATGTTATCACAGCATGCGTTCGGTTCCTCTTCTTCGACTTCTTCAACCCACTCTTCATCCGAAGATATTTCAATAATATTTTTTCCGCTTTCAATACTGGTTGTCGTTTCGCCCTCATCATCATTTTCACACTTTGTAGGAATAGATGTTGGTCCATCTTCACAATTTTGTTCGCATCCGATATTGATATGTTCTCTAGGTTTTGTTCCGGTGTCATTAGCGTTATATTCTCCTGGAAGCAATGTCTTAGAGCTTTCTCCGTTTTCCTCTGTTTCATGCGGTTGTTGTAATATTTCCATATTAGAGTTTGAATGGCTTCGTCTAAGTTCGTGTTCTTTTCCGGTGATAGTATAGTACTCGTGAAACAGTTCTCTTGCTTCGTATTCATTATGTCCTCTAAGTAGTTGTTGTTCGATATGGGCAAGCTTTCTTTTGATATCTGGTGAATCAATGTTAATTCGCTTTCGGGCTTTTTCCTTTCCTCTGTTGACTCTTTTAACATTTGGCATTTTAGTTGATAATAAACGTCGTTTGAATAATTAATATCTTGATGAAATGTGACTTCGTCGCTCTCTAAACTCATAACTGTTTTAATAAAAGTTTGTTGTCTTTTTATTTTAAAAAAACGCTTACGTTGTTATGGTGATACATTATGGTTTTAAGAAGCTTCTTATCGGAGCAGAGCACTACCCTAGATTTCCTTCCATCGCGCGGCTTGAAAATTGTCCTACGTCCAATGGGTTTCGTTAAAATGTATCACGTGACTTGATGAACCAATGAAATGTTTTAAAATTGGACCAATGGGAGATTGGGAGTTGGTAACGGGTTTCTACGTCATAGCATACGGTGCGCATGCGCAACCCCCAAGAGGGGTTGCGCGGCATGCGCCTTCAGGATTAGAGTCTAGACTTTTTTAATCTGGTAAGTACGTCATCAGATTAAAAAAAAGTATACTGCGCATGCTTTGTGCGTCAAAGGTTCTATTTTTATCACTTTTCAGGATTAGGATAGCGTCAAAAGCTTAGTTTAATAAAAAAAAGAGTGTACTGCGCATGCTTTGTGCGTCAAAGGTTCTATTTTTATCACTTTTAGGATTAGGTTAGCGTCATCAGATTAAAAAAAGGTGTACTGCGCATGCTTTGTGCGTCAAAGCTTCTATTTTTTATGGCGTCAGGGTTAAGCTAAGTCTTATGTTTTTTTTCTTTTTTTTATATATGATTTGTATCATATCAAAAAAAAAAATGAATGGTGACGGTGGTGAAATTATTACAGAAAAAAAAATTATTAAGCGAGAAAATGGTTATAAAATTAAAGTTTTAAATTATTTAAAAAAGAAATGGCGATTTTTAAAATTATTATATAGAATAGTTATATTTCCTTTTCAAATGATTGCTATGATGCTATATTTATTATTTACTGTATTAATACCAGAAGTATTTGCAAGTATTTTTGGTGGTTGCTTTATGGCTTGTTTTTTTTGTATATTTGGTTTCATACAAAGTATTGAATTATACGGCGAAGAAGAAAAACGTATTAAAGAAGAAGAAGAAGAAGAAGAAGAAGAAGAAGTAGAAGTAGAAAAAAAAGAATGAATATTTATGAAATAAAAAAAAAATGCAAAAATGTAATAAATGATGAAGAAAAAAGAAAATACAAATCCATTGAAGATTTAATGAATAATTTAGATCTTGTTGTTGACGTAAATTATAAAATTGTCACTTTTATGTGTCAATTTAGAAAAAGCATATAAATTTTCGTAGACAGATTTAGATAATACATATTGGTATTGGTTAAGCGAACTAAGATCTTCTGCTATAAAAGTGGTAGCAGTAGTCCTATTGGGGAAAAATGCGAATTGAGACAAACTTTGTTTATCGCTTAAGGGATTGCCATTGCCATCCAGCGCTACTCCCCTCATCGGATAGAGATTGTTCAATTGAATGTTAGGCGGTATATTTACGTCGAATACTTTTCTTTTATAATACCATAACCATGTATAATTGGGATGTTTGCGAAATTGACCAGGTGCTATCGTTTCTTGATAAAAAACTAACGGATAAACTACTTCTGTTACTTTGTTTTGATTGAGATTAAGTTTAAAAAGAGATTTACTTCCAGTGCTCATAGGATAATGAAAACTTGTTTGCGAATCGAACAAATATTTAATGTCAAAGTATTTATCGCTGGCGATGTTAGCGCTTTTAGTTTGCGGAAAATTAGAAAAAAAGTCTTCGAATGTCAGTTGTCTTTGTAACTTTGTACTAAAAAGATTTAGTCTGCGAACAAAAAAATCGTCTTGATATGCAGCTACAGTGCTATACGTAGTTCCGTAAAGTTTTGTCGCTGCTATTAAATAATGTAGTTCTGTCAAAAAAGTAGAATTTATTTTTTGAATATCTATGACTTGACATTGATTAAACGTGTCACCTGGAACGTCTGTAAACAAAACCACTTGACGAGTGCATAAATAAAAGGGTACTACTTTGTTGACATTTGTTTTCATGTACGTTTGCATGTCTAAAAGCATTTTTTTTAAAACCGGTACAGATTCCATTTTTAATGTAAAATCGTTGGGAGAATAATAGTTATCGTCTACGCGAATTAAATTAGTAGGAACATCCATAGATACTAAATGCATGACTGTATCCTTTTTGAAAACGGGTTCGTCAATATCGTCTACAGACAAAGGTAAAGAAAACTCATTCAAAACATTATAGTGAACAGCATCTTGAAGTTTGTTTTTAATTTCTGAATAAAAATAAGTATTACAATCGTATAAATTAGGATTTAAAATATCGTCATAGGTTAAATTGTTCATTTTTTTTTTCTTTCTTTTTTTTTTTTTCTTTTATTTCTTGCAAAGGTTTCAGATATTTCAAAAACGTCGATCGGTAAGCGTCAAAATTTTTATAGTAAATGTCTTTATCTTCTTCGTCGATGGGAGACAAATCTTCTCGTTTAACTTTGTACGTCGTTTCGAGATCTCCTACTACTCCCACTTTATATATTTGAACGGGTATGTAACCTTGAGTTGTCGGGTTGTCGCGTTCAGTTACTTTCATGATGATGACTCTTCTAGTTGTATCCCAATAAGGTCGATTTCGAGTAGACGATTTGCTAAACGTGTCTTTGGCATCTTTTTTATATTTGCGTAAATAACATTCTGTTCCTATGGACAACGGTTTGAAAACGGGGTATTTTTTGTTTTTGTATTCTTTCTCTACGCGATAAAGAAGGTTCGAGGTAAAATCGCGTTTTCTTCTTTGCGTGTTTTTGTATTGATCTATCAAACGAGCCGCTTTAGCTTTCGCGTCGTTTCCGTCTAATTCTTCTGGAGAAAATCCGCTTATCGTTTTTTCTTTTTCGTTTAATCTTTGTTCGATTTGATCGAGATAGGTGCTCCAATTTTTTTTTTTCAATTGATCTTGTCGTTGCAATTTTTGAACTAAAAGTTTGAGACGCGCGATAACTGATTCGGCCAAGTAAGCTTTTCCGTAATTCTTAGAACAAAAGTGATAAATGTTTTGATCTTCGAACCAATCGTGAAGTAGGTGATTAAAAAATTCTCCTCCTTCGTCTGTTTGTAAATAAATGTAACTTTGTTTCGCATTTTCTCTTTTAATGTCTGTAAATATTTCTTTAAAGCTGTGCAACATTTTTTCGGCCGTTTTGTTAGCCGTAGCTCTCAAATACACTTTTCCCGATACACCGTCTACTACGACGAGGCAAAAAGGTTTTCGAGTTCCTCCAAAGTTCGTGTTAAAAATGTTCATGTCAGCTAAATCAGCTTGAAAATATTGATGAGGTTTTTCGTAAGAAAATTGATGAGTTTCATAGACGTAAGGTTTTCGAGGAGCTTGTTTTTTAGCTTTTACGTCTGTAGTCTTTTTAAATAATTGTGTTCGATGTGACCACGCTGTTATTAGACCATCCCATTTAGCATAAATAGAATTTTCTAATATAGCGTTGAGTTGTTCATATAATTTGGTGTCTGTCGCGTTTTTTTTTAATGTTTTAAATTTTGAAAGAATTTTAACAATTTTAGAAGTTTGCGTCAAACCGAAAAGGCGACTTGTCACGTGCGTCAGTTGGTCTTGCACGAGAGAGTCAATTTGATTTGTCATTTCGTCATTCATTATAGCGAGGATTTTCTTGGAGGAGGAGGCTTACGTTTACTTCTTCTTAATGTAACTCCCTTTTTAGGAGTTTCAGCTATAGGAGCGGCTTCAGAAGAAGAGATGGGAGCTGAAATTCCTGCTGAAATCGGAGCAGGTTCTTCGCTTCCTGGTGTTTCTGCAGGTGTTTCTTCGCTAGCAATAGGAGTCTCTTCGGGTTTTGTTGTCGGTAAAGGCGGTAAAGAAACGGGCGTACCAATTGAATATCTCGGTTCGCCTTTAGCTTTAGGCGTCAAAGCTTATATTGGAGTAGAAGTAGAAGAAAAGCTAGATTTTTCCCACTTGATTTTAACGGCTTTGGGATAAATGTGCAAACTTTTACCCTTTCCGAGTACTGTTAAATTTTGTAACAATTTTGCAAAGTGTTGTATATCTTTAATGTTGCTACTGAGCTCAAAACATTTGCGATAATTTGAAAACAAAATGGGCAATTTACTAAGTTGAGACGAATATAAACATCCCATTACCATTAACATTTCGATGATTGCTTTTTGTTTTGTCGGATCGTCTTCGTTATAAAATTGGTTGGCGTTGCTTTTAATGTCGTCAAAAAAATCTTGATTGTCTGATTTGTAACAAAGTTCCATAACGTTATAGGATAAAGACGTAGCGTCTTCAAAAGTTCTGAACGGTAGAGAAGGTTTAAAAGAAAATAAAGTTGTAAAAGTAAGATAGAGCATGGTTTCACCTATGGGCCTGCTGCCTAAAACGTTCATGTCATAATTGTTGATCATTAAATTATAAATGTTCTTGTCTAACAAGATGGAATTGTTTTCTTGAATATATTTTTTCAAAAATTCGTATTTGTACCCTTTAAACATTTGTCCGTATTGAACAAGCCATTTTGTGGTTATTTTTTCGGTTTCGCTCAAAAGTTCAAAAGCTCTTTGAGCGGAAAAACTTTTGTCCGTTAAACTTTCGCTTTCAAAAAATGAACTAGTCATAAAAGAATAAGGATGACTCTTGAACGCAGAGTCGTATTTTTTTTCCTCGGTCAATTTGCTTTCGTCTCTAAAAGGGATATTGTATTTTTGAATGTAATTCCACAATTTAGCAAAAGTTAAATGTTTGATTTGATAAAAATCGGCAATCATTCTTTTGTTAGACGCGCTGTACGGCGAAACGAGTAAATTAAAAAATTTGTTAGCCGCGTAAGCGTATTGCTGCGGATCGCGAATCACTTGATATTCTGTTTTAGAAATGTTGTTGACAATGTCCGATAAAGATTCTTCTACGTCTACAATGTTTTCGTTGTAAATAAGATAAATTTTCAAGTTGGTCAAAGTAGGTTTTTCTGTTACTGGCTTGTAAACGCGCAAAAGAATTTTTTTGCTACCGTTTTGCCAATTGATTTGCTGTTTGCACATGTCTAATAGCGAATGCGACAAGTTTGTAAATTTTTTCAAATCTGCATTGGTATAAATAAGTCTAGTGACTTCTGCTTGATTGGGTACTTCGAAACGCAGTAAGAATTGAGTAATGGGTACCAAAGAATAGACTTTTTTGCCGGGCATCATAATGTCGTTTAATGATGAGGAGGGAGGATGAGCGTCTAAGCTAGCTTGAACGCTTGAAACTGTGGCAGCGGGATTGAGGGAGGACGAAGATGAATTTTCTAATCGAGGTGTGTATTTTCTCAAATTTCTCATTTGTCTTAACGTTTCGCTGATGTTTCGTTGATCTATTTGATCGTTAAATTGTTGCTGAGCGTTAAGACCTATAATTTTGGTAAAAGAGTACGCGTCCCCGTCCACATTCAAATACGTTTTCCATTTTTCTGGATCTGTGATGTAGGAAGTAGCCAAGTCTCCGTCCAATAGCGTGTTTACCGGGTGCAATTTTTGAAACTGCAATTGAAAGTCCAATTCACCGTTGACTTGATTTTCTACATTCATAGGGTCAGCGTAAAGAAGCGTATTGGGTAAATCGTACTTTTCTATCAAGTTTGACAAATCTGATTTGTTATCATTTCCTCTCGCACCTTCCAGGGGTTCGTTTGAATCTTTTTCTTCCAATCGGAGTTGATTTTTGCGATACAAGTCTGTATTGTAAGAATTACGCGTTAAAACGTGTTTTAAAGCCAGCAAAGGGGAATTAAAAACATCATAAGGTTTATAACGATTCATTATACACAAAAAAATTATTTTGACAATAATCTATATCAAATTGTTGTCTTAACAAATCTATAACAGTTTTTGTAGGTTGAGGCGTATCAAATGAAATTAATTTGTTAGAATAATAATTTATAATTTCTTGATACAATTTAAATCGAGTAGAGTTGAAATATTCTTTTAAAACGTTATAATTATTATAAACAAAGTCTGAAATTGTTTTATTTTTGTCTTTCATTTTTTCCTTTTTTAAAAATCATTTTTCCTTTTTCGTTAAAATGAGGATAAGGATACAAATATTCTTTGAGAAAAAGTTTAATTTCTAAACAAACGTATTCTTTGAACGCGTGTTTGATTTGCATTCGTTCGTGATCGGACAAAAGTTCGCATTTTAACATTTTTATAGCGTTAAATCGCGTTAATATTTCTTTGACCCATATTATGATTTCGTTAACGTCAATTTCTTTTCTTCTGTTCATTTTGGGTATAAAAATTTGCGATCGAACCGACAACTTTTTTCGCATGTCTGTTCTTTGTTTTTTTGATTTGTCTGTTTTTATTATAATTTTTTTAGGATTTTTGCGTTTTCTTTTTTTTTCTCAACATTTTTATCACTATTTTTATCAGCACTTTCGCAGCTTATTATTACTTCGTCGTAATCGCGATTCAATAATTCTAACAAATCGTCTGCGTTCCAATCAAATTCAGTCTGAACAGGATTCGTCAGATTCGCTAGATTCTCCGGATTCGCTAGAGGTATCCATTCCATAACGTTTTCTTCGTTTGAGTTCATGGAGTAAAAGTGTAGCTCTATCGCTTTCGTTCAATTTTCTTTTTTTATTTTCACCTTCTTCTTTATTTATTGCTTTATTTAACACTTCTTCTCCTCCCCCTCCTTCTCCTTGTTGTTTTTCTATTTCGTACGAATCCTTCTCATCTCCTTTTTCTTGATTATGATGCGATTTTAAATAGTAATAATTTTTAAAATTTTGAGCCTTAACATACGGAAACGATTGAAAACTGACAATTTTTTTGTGAACGCTCATCGTTTTGTAATCAAAATCCAATTCTCCTTGAGCGTCTACCGGTATAAACACTTTTTGCTCTTTGTAATTGTTGACTTGAGTACGCAAACGAGCGACCGAACTGTTTTTTTTAAACAAAGCCAAATGACCGTGTTTTAAAGATGTCTCTTTGCTCAATAAATCGCTAATAGCGTGATACATTTTGCCAGACGTGGGAAAATCGTTTTTAAACATTTTTTCAATTTCGCAATTGTTATCGAAAGCAATAATGCATTTGTAATGGGATACCAAATTGTTCCACGCTTGAGTAGATTTGTTAGGTATTGTATGAAAAACTGTCATGGTACCTACTCCGTGATGAGATCCGCTCGCGCATACGCTTGTATATTGACCGCTTTTTAAACAAAATGAACTAATGTCATCAAAAAGGATCATGGTTTTTAAAAAACGCTGATCGCTATTTTGTATTCCATATTTGTCTTTTGAAAAACTAACTACGCGTTGAATGATACCATCCAAATTCTCAGCGCTAGCTACAGTTAATACTTGAAATGCTTCCAAATTATTTTTAGAAGAATTAATCACTTCTTGCCACGTTTTAATTTGCGCACCGCTTGGTTCTCTCATTTGAATTATAAATAACATTTCTGAATCAGGATATTTACCGTTTTGCAAAAGTTGTCGCGCCATAGTAGATTTACCGCTATTTGTAGGACCCGTTATTAAAGTATTTTCAGGATAAATATCTTTTGTCGGTTTAAATATGTTATATTTATTTTGAAATGGAAATCGATCATCTTTTATGTCCAATGTGTCTATTTTACCTTTTAAGTAAAAACTGTTAAAACCTTTTTCATTTAATATTTC
>NC_061169.1:37123674-37165171 GCF_022113875.1 Hydra vulgaris
TTTCACACTTTGTAGGAATAGATGTTGGTCCATCTTCACAATTTTGTTCGCATCCGATATTGATATGTTCTCTAGGTTTTGTTCCGGTGTCATTAGCGTTATATTCTCCTGGAAGCAATGTCTTAGAGCTTTCTCCGTTTTCCTCTGTTTCATGCGGTTGTTGTAATATTTCCATTTTAGAGTTTGAATGGCTTCGTCTAAGTTCGTGTTCTTTTCCGGTGATAGTATAGTACTCGTGAAACAGTTCTCTTGCTTCGTATTCATTATGTCCTCTAAGTAGTTGTTGTTCGATATGGGCAAGCTTTCTTTTGATATCTGGTGAATCAATGTTAATTCGCTTTCGGGCTTTTTCCTTTCCTCTGTTGACTCTTTTAACATTTGGCATTTTAGTTGATAATAAACGTCGTTTGAATAATTAATATCTTGATGAAATGTGACTTCGTCGCTCTCTAAACTCATAACTGTCATTATTGTGTTAATAGAAACCATCCCACCGACCACGTGGGATCCCACGTGGTCGGTGGGATGGTTTCTATTAACACAATAATGACATAATATCTCATAGTTATATGGTTGGAAGGATGGTGGGTCGATAATGAATTTATAAATGTTTCGTATTACTGCTGCTTATTAATCCGATTATAAAAGGTATATAAGGCGTGGTTATAAAGTTGTATTAAAATGTTTTTAATGTTGTTAGCGTTGGTATCGGTTACGCATTGCGATTGGTGTGGCCGTACCGCTTGTAAGTCATTATATAATGAATGTGTTGATCATAATTTATTTGCATGTGATATTTGGAACATATGTGGATGCACTAATACAGTTAAACTTACAGATGGGAGACGATTATTACTTTCCGATTCCGGACGGTTTCAACAAGAATCAAGCGCACTTTAAACAAAACAAAGTAATCCCTAAAAAGTCTTTACAGGTGGCACCTGGATGGGATAATCAAATATTTGGTATCAACGAAAAAAATTTTAAAAATAAAAATGTTGCACGTATTGCTGAATCAGTTGTTACTGGTTTAACAGGTGCTCTTAACCCTAAAAGTGTTGTTAGTGCTGTTAAAAGTGTTAAAGCCGTTGCTAGTTTAGCTAAAGAAACCGTACCTTATATGCATATGCCTAATGTTAGAAAGATTTTAAAAACAGCTTTGTTACCTAAAAATAATATAAGTAAAACGGAGTATATTGCATTGAAAGAAATGGGTAAAACAAGGCCTACCAATATATTTGAAGATATGTTATATTCCGATTCTGATTGGTCACGATCTAGCACTACTACTACTAGCTCTGTCAATTCTAATTCAACTAAAGTAGGTAATATTACTGATATGAGTACTATGTCCGAAAGTGTGGAAGGTTGGAATTATGATCCTGATTATCAACCTGTACCGCAAGATGACTTACCCGATTATATGAGACTTAAACCTGGAAATGTTGATATATATGACCCTAAAGAAATTCCTTATATTAAAGAAGCTAATTTAGCTAAACAGATGCATAAATACAGTTTTGAACCGTATCAGTTTCCTAAGTTTTATGATGAATTACCTAAATATGCAATGCCATGGAGTGTTATGAAGGAGAGTCCTGCTATATTAGAGAAGTTATTTGGTAATTACTCATTTGATGTTGCAGCAGCCTATGGTGCGGACACACAGAAGAATATTCGTTCATCCAAAAGGAAGAAACGGTTGGTCGCAAAGAGGTTATCACGTAGTTAATGGCCGAGCAACCCCCGAATCGCGAAGTCAGCGCATCACCCGATTTCGTTATCGAAAGAGGATTTGATTGTAGTAAAGGTTTTTATGATGAATTTTGTGTCGAGCAATCTATATATTGGTGTGTTGATTGTACTAATGATACTGTTCAAAATGTTTATTATTTTCCCGTTGATTACCCTAATCTCTGGACTAATCCCGATCAATACTGGATGGCTACAGGTGGAATATATTATGTTGATAAGTCAGTTGAATGTGATGTTATGGACGTACGCGTTGAAAATCAATTAAAAACAACACAGAACTCTTCTGTACCTTTGGAAATGTCAAATATTGGAATTAGATTTTTCGATGTTGAAGGTGATCAGTTAATATCTGATGTTTGTTATCCGTTAGGAGATTCAGATGATTGGGCTAAAATGGTTAATTTAAAACTTAGTTCAGCTGATAAAAAACCTAGTCCTTTACCTTCTGTAAAATTGTTGGAGAATTCATTGTTTTTTAATGATAGAACCGGTAAACCCGTTACTACACGATTTTCAAATGTTGTAAGTACTAAAGATCCTAGGTTTTTTGAAAAGAATAATGTTGCGGAACAGGTTATACATAGTATTGTTTGGAAGAATGATATTGGTTTACGTAAGCCGATAAAGTTACTTGTTAATGACCCGTATACATCAAGATCATTCAAGTTTACCGATACGTCACTTGATCCTGGTGGTCAATTTATTGATTCAACAGCTTCTCTTGATAAACAGAAAGCACAGGGATTTTTTGATGAGAATTGGTCTATTATTAATACCTATCCTTGTGATTATCGTTTTGGTCATATTCATATGCCTAATTATGGAATTAAAAACCTTATTGCACGTTCTATTGTTTCTGAAGGTGATGATAAGCGTAAAAATATACGTTATCCCGTTCAGTTAGATAGATGGTATTTGCAAAGACAAGGAGTTTCACCCTATGAACAATATAATACTGGTAATATAGGTTGTATATTAAATGCTATCACTCCTTATTGTGCCGATTCACGTGATCCTTATAATATTGAACAATGTTTTGATGTATTTTTGCAACCTTATGATGAATTTGATCATTCTGCTGTTTTGTTTAAAAATCGTTCCAATTACGATATTTGTGCAGGGGATAAGTATACTGAAAATGTTAATAATACCTATTGGAACAATTTACCTACTGTAATGCCGTTTAGTGGCAATAAGAACTGTAAACGTTTATATTTTTGTATTGATCCAGCCTATATTGGTAAAGAAGTTATGCCTACTACTGTTCGTGGTCGTTTACGACTTAAACATAGAATACAGGTGTTTGACAAGGATTGGACGTATGATCGTACTCGTGTTGAGCCTGTTAACGAGAATTATAAGCGTCCTACTATTAAGCAATCACGTTTTGGTAAAGATGCTACATATACAACTGTTACTATGGCTAACCCATGCGTTAAAAACAATCCTAAAATTACCTTTGTTAATTCGTATCAGAAAATTTATTATCCTGCATTTAGCACTATGTTTATTGGTAAAGTGGAACAGTTAGATAATGACGAACCCGTAGAAAAAAAGCAAAAGTTATTGTAAATTATATATTTTAATAAAATTATATACAAAATTATTGTTATTATTATAAAAAAATAAAGTCCTGAAATTTATCCAATACCCCTGCAGTATTTGTGTCTCTGTCCAATTTGTGCATACTTAACATATACAGCAATTCGGAGCCACAGGTATTTATTTCCTGTAATTCCTTATCGTTGAATATGTTAAGTAATGGCGTTCCTAGGAAAAGGATCGTACACCTATTTTCAAACGCCTGATACTCCGAAGGATGCCATTTTAATATGTCGGCCTTTGATGTAGAATTCATGGTGATAAGAGTCGGGTGTGGATCGATTGGCATCGCATCTTTGTATTTGACGTCTGTAGTAAGCGTATTTGATCCCTCTAATAGTTGTTTCATCAACTGAATCACGCCTAGATGTTCGAAAACCATTTCGTCGCATCGATAAGCTAAACAATTACTTAATGCCTGGAGTAGAAAAGCAGATGGATTAGGTCCAGTGGGACAGTTGAAGTACCCAATTTCATGTGGCTTAAAGTTCGAATATAGTAAGTTAGCAAGAAATGTTTTACCTGAATCTGATGGTCCGCATAGAATGAGTCCTCGTTTTTTGTGGTTGAGATTGAAGATAAAGTTGCAAAGTAATTGTTTTAACCTATTAACCGAGATTTGGTTTTGTAGGGCGATGTTTGATAGAAAGAACATCAGAGCACCCAAGCGTGATTTGTTGTTTGATACTACTATTCTAGGCGTCAGTACGTCTATGTTACGTTGTTGTAGGTATACCTGTCGAAATATTGTCTTTTTGATAATTTCAAGGTCCTTTAATTGTATTGTAAATTCAAGTTGTCTTAATGTGTCACTCCTGGCTAGTTCGTCATCGTAATGTCGTGAATTCATAATTTTATTATCAAATAAGTAGTTAGCAAAGTTTTGTTTCTGTTGTTGTTTTTGTGGTTGTCTTTTTGTAAGTATTGTTTCTTCCTGTATGTTGTCCAGGTCAAATGTTATGTGTGCTTTTACGTAACTAATCACGGTCAAGCACGTAGACAACAGCATTCTTGAAGTAAGAAGCGGAAGTAACGTGCTTAACCGAAATCCTGCAGTTGCACATGTGGCAGAAGTGTCCGTATCGTTTTCTAGTAATTTCCCCACATCCTCTGCAGAGGTATTGGCGTTCACGGAAGTATGCTCGTCTAATTCGTAGTGCCTCTCCCTCGGGACTTCTTTCTGATTTATCGAGGACGTAGCTTGCAAGAATGGTATGGGTATGCAGTTGTCCCGAGAATTCGCTCTCCTTGCCGTCGAAATATCGGCAAATGGTGTGGGTCTTAGTACATATGTCCAATGCGTCGCATTTGGCCTCTTTCTGGTTGTACCATATACTGCTGGTTGGTTTTCCTGTATTAATGACATGAAAGATGTCAAAACCTCTCTTTAACTCTTTGTTAAAACACAATAGTTCCTAAAATTATATATATTTACGTTTATTTATAATTTACATATCGTCCCATAAATATACATATTTATGTTTTCTTACCGAGTTGTCCAGTTTTAATTCGGCGCATCGGTTTGTCCTTGTGATGTTATCACAGCATGCGTTCGGTTCCTCTTCTTCGACTTCTTCAACCCACTCTTCATCCGAAGATATTTCAATAATATTTTTTCCGCTTTCAATACTGGTTGTCGTTTCGCCCTCATCATCATTTTCACACTTTGTAGGAATAGATGTTGGTCCATCTTCACAATTTTGTTCGCATCCGATATTGATATGTTCTCTAGGTTTTGTTCCGGTGTCATTAGCGTTATATTCTCCTGGAAGCAATGTCTTAGAGCTTTCTCCGTTTTCCTCTGTTTCATGCGGTTGTTGTAATATTTCCATATTAGAGTTTGAATGGCTTCGTCTAAGTTCGTGTTCTTTTCCGGTGATAGTATAGTACTCGTGAAACAGTTCTCTTGCTTCGTATTCATTATGTCCTCTAAGTAGTTGTTGTTCGATATGGGCAAGCTTTCTTTTGATATCTGGTGAATCAATGTTAATTCGCTTTCGGGCTTTTTCCTTTCCTCTGTTGACTCTTTTAACATTTGGCATTTTAGTTGATAATAAACGTCGTTTGAATAATTAATATCTTGATGAAATGTGACTTCGTCGCTCTCTAAACTCATAACTGTTTTAATAAAAGTTTGTTGTCTTTTTATTTTAAAAAAACGCTTACGTTGTTATGGTGATACATTATGGTTTTAAGAAGCTTCTTATCGGAGCAGAGCACTACCCTAGATTTCCTTCCATCGCGCGGCTTGAAAATTGTCCTACGTCCAATGGGTTTCGTTAAAATGTATCACGTGACTTGATGAACCAATGAAATGTTTTAAAATTGGACCAATGGGAGATTGGGAGTTGGTAACGGGTTTCTACGTCATAGCATACGGTGCGCATGCGCAACCCCCAAGAGGGGTTGCGCGGCATGCGCCTTCAGGATTAGAGTCTAGACTTTTTTAATCTGGTAAGTACGTCATCAGATTAAAAAAAAGTATACTGCGCATGCTTTGTGCGTCAAAGGTTCTATTTTTATCACTTTTCAGGATTAGGATAGCGTCAAAAGCTTAGTTTAATAAAAAAAAGAGTGTACTGCGCATGCTTTGTGCGTCAAAGGTTCTATTTTTATCACTTTTAGGATTAGGTTAGCGTCATCAGATTAAAAAAAGGTGTACTGCGCATGCTTTGTGCGTCAAAGCTTCTATTTTTTATGGCGTCAGGGTTAAGCTAAGTCTTATGTTTTTTTTCTTTTTTTTATATATGATTTGTATCATATCAAAAAAAAAAATGAATGGTGACGGTGGTGAAATTATTACAGAAAAAAAAATTATTAAGCGAGAAAATGGTTATAAAATTAAAGTTTTAAATTATTTAAAAAAGAAATGGCGATTTTTAAAATTATTATATAGAATAGTTATATTTCCTTTTCAAATGATTGCTATGATGCTATATTTATTATTTACTGTATTAATACCAGAAGTATTTGCAAGTATTTTTGGTGGTTGCTTTATGGCTTGTTTTTTTTGTATATTTGGTTTCATACAAAGTATTGAATTATACGGCGAAGAAGAAAAACGTATTAAAGAAGAAGAAGAAGAAGAAGAAGAAGAAGAAGTAGAAGTAGAAAAAAAAGAATGAATATTTATGAAATAAAAAAAAAATGCAAAAATGTAATAAATGATGAAGAAAAAAGAAAATACAAATCCATTGAAGATTTAATGAATAATTTAGATCTTGTTGTTGACGTAAATTATAAAATTGTCACTTTTATGTGTCAATTTAGAAAAAGCATATAAATTTTCGTAGACAGATTTAGATAATACATATTGGTATTGGTTAAGCGAACTAAGATCTTCTGCTATAAAAGTGGTAGCAGTAGTCCTATTGGGGAAAAATGCGAATTGAGACAAACTTTGTTTATCGCTTAAGGGATTGCCATTGCCATCCAGCGCTACTCCCCTCATCGGATAGAGATTGTTCAATTGAATGTTAGGCGGTATATTTACGTCGAATACTTTTCTTTTATAATACCATAACCATGTATAATTGGGATGTTTGCGAAATTGACCAGGTGCTATCGTTTCTTGATAAAAAACTAACGGATAAACTACTTCTGTTACTTTGTTTTGATTGAGATTAAGTTTAAAAAGAGATTTACTTCCAGTGCTCATAGGATAATGAAAACTTGTTTGCGAATCGAACAAATATTTAATGTCAAAGTATTTATCGCTGGCGATGTTAGCGCTTTTAGTTTGCGGAAAATTAGAAAAAAAGTCTTCGAATGTCAGTTGTCTTTGTAACTTTGTACTAAAAAGATTTAGTCTGCGAACAAAAAAATCGTCTTGATATGCAGCTACAGTGCTATACGTAGTTCCGTAAAGTTTTGTCGCTGCTATTAAATAATGTAGTTCTGTCAAAAAAGTAGAATTTATTTTTTGAATATCTATGACTTGACATTGATTAAACGTGTCACCTGGAACGTCTGTAAACAAAACCACTTGACGAGTGCATAAATAAAAGGGTACTACTTTGTTGACATTTGTTTTCATGTACGTTTGCATGTCTAAAAGCATTTTTTTTAAAACCGGTACAGATTCCATTTTTAATGTAAAATCGTTGGGAGAATAATAGTTATCGTCTACGCGAATTAAATTAGTAGGAACATCCATAGATACTAAATGCATGACTGTATCCTTTTTGAAAACGGGTTCGTCAATATCGTCTACAGACAAAGGTAAAGAAAACTCATTCAAAACATTATAGTGAACAGCATCTTGAAGTTTGTTTTTAATTTCTGAATAAAAATAAGTATTACAATCGTATAAATTAGGATTTAAAATATCGTCATAGGTTAAATTGTTCATTTTTTTTTTCTTTCTTTTTTTTTTTTTCTTTTATTTCTTGCAAAGGTTTCAGATATTTCAAAAACGTCGATCGGTAAGCGTCAAAATTTTTATAGTAAATGTCTTTATCTTCTTCGTCGATGGGAGACAAATCTTCTCGTTTAACTTTGTACGTCGTTTCGAGATCTCCTACTACTCCCACTTTATATATTTGAACGGGTATGTAACCTTGAGTTGTCGGGTTGTCGCGTTCAGTTACTTTCATGATGATGACTCTTCTAGTTGTATCCCAATAAGGTCGATTTCGAGTAGACGATTTGCTAAACGTGTCTTTGGCATCTTTTTTATATTTGCGTAAATAACATTCTGTTCCTATGGACAACGGTTTGAAAACGGGGTATTTTTTGTTTTTGTATTCTTTCTCTACGCGATAAAGAAGGTTCGAGGTAAAATCGCGTTTTCTTCTTTGCGTGTTTTTGTATTGATCTATCAAACGAGCCGCTTTAGCTTTCGCGTCGTTTCCGTCTAATTCTTCTGGAGAAAATCCGCTTATCGTTTTTTCTTTTTCGTTTAATCTTTGTTCGATTTGATCGAGATAGGTGCTCCAATTTTTTTTTTTCAATTGATCTTGTCGTTGCAATTTTTGAACTAAAAGTTTGAGACGCGCGATAACTGATTCGGCCAAGTAAGCTTTTCCGTAATTCTTAGAACAAAAGTGATAAATGTTTTGATCTTCGAACCAATCGTGAAGTAGGTGATTAAAAAATTCTCCTCCTTCGTCTGTTTGTAAATAAATGTAACTTTGTTTCGCATTTTCTCTTTTAATGTCTGTAAATATTTCTTTAAAGCTGTGCAACATTTTTTCGGCCGTTTTGTTAGCCGTAGCTCTCAAATACACTTTTCCCGATACACCGTCTACTACGACGAGGCAAAAAGGTTTTCGAGTTCCTCCAAAGTTCGTGTTAAAAATGTTCATGTCAGCTAAATCAGCTTGAAAATATTGATGAGGTTTTTCGTAAGAAAATTGATGAGTTTCATAGACGTAAGGTTTTCGAGGAGCTTGTTTTTTAGCTTTTACGTCTGTAGTCTTTTTAAATAATTGTGTTCGATGTGACCACGCTGTTATTAGACCATCCCATTTAGCATAAATAGAATTTTCTAATATAGCGTTGAGTTGTTCATATAATTTGGTGTCTGTCGCGTTTTTTTTTAATGTTTTAAATTTTGAAAGAATTTTAACAATTTTAGAAGTTTGCGTCAAACCGAAAAGGCGACTTGTCACGTGCGTCAGTTGGTCTTGCACGAGAGAGTCAATTTGATTTGTCATTTCGTCATTCATTATAGCGAGGATTTTCTTGGAGGAGGAGGCTTACGTTTACTTCTTCTTAATGTAACTCCCTTTTTAGGAGTTTCAGCTATAGGAGCGGCTTCAGAAGAAGAGATGGGAGCTGAAATTCCTGCTGAAATCGGAGCAGGTTCTTCGCTTCCTGGTGTTTCTGCAGGTGTTTCTTCGCTAGCAATAGGAGTCTCTTCGGGTTTTGTTGTCGGTAAAGGCGGTAAAGAAACGGGCGTACCAATTGAATATCTCGGTTCGCCTTTAGCTTTAGGCGTCAAAGCTTATATTGGAGTAGAAGTAGAAGAAAAGCTAGATTTTTCCCACTTGATTTTAACGGCTTTGGGATAAATGTGCAAACTTTTACCCTTTCCGAGTACTGTTAAATTTTGTAACAATTTTGCAAAGTGTTGTATATCTTTAATGTTGCTACTGAGCTCAAAACATTTGCGATAATTTGAAAACAAAATGGGCAATTTACTAAGTTGAGACGAATATAAACATCCCATTACCATTAACATTTCGATGATTGCTTTTTGTTTTGTCGGATCGTCTTCGTTATAAAATTGGTTGGCGTTGCTTTTAATGTCGTCAAAAAAATCTTGATTGTCTGATTTGTAACAAAGTTCCATAACGTTATAGGATAAAGACGTAGCGTCTTCAAAAGTTCTGAACGGTAGAGAAGGTTTAAAAGAAAATAAAGTTGTAAAAGTAAGATAGAGCATGGTTTCACCTATGGGCCTGCTGCCTAAAACGTTCATGTCATAATTGTTGATCATTAAATTATAAATGTTCTTGTCTAACAAGATGGAATTGTTTTCTTGAATATATTTTTTCAAAAATTCGTATTTGTACCCTTTAAACATTTGTCCGTATTGAACAAGCCATTTTGTGGTTATTTTTTCGGTTTCGCTCAAAAGTTCAAAAGCTCTTTGAGCGGAAAAACTTTTGTCCGTTAAACTTTCGCTTTCAAAAAATGAACTAGTCATAAAAGAATAAGGATGACTCTTGAACGCAGAGTCGTATTTTTTTTCCTCGGTCAATTTGCTTTCGTCTCTAAAAGGGATATTGTATTTTTGAATGTAATTCCACAATTTAGCAAAAGTTAAATGTTTGATTTGATAAAAATCGGCAATCATTCTTTTGTTAGACGCGCTGTACGGCGAAACGAGTAAATTAAAAAATTTGTTAGCCGCGTAAGCGTATTGCTGCGGATCGCGAATCACTTGATATTCTGTTTTAGAAATGTTGTTGACAATGTCCGATAAAGATTCTTCTACGTCTACAATGTTTTCGTTGTAAATAAGATAAATTTTCAAGTTGGTCAAAGTAGGTTTTTCTGTTACTGGCTTGTAAACGCGCAAAAGAATTTTTTTGCTACCGTTTTGCCAATTGATTTGCTGTTTGCACATGTCTAATAGCGAATGCGACAAGTTTGTAAATTTTTTCAAATCTGCATTGGTATAAATAAGTCTAGTGACTTCTGCTTGATTGGGTACTTCGAAACGCAGTAAGAATTGAGTAATGGGTACCAAAGAATAGACTTTTTTGCCGGGCATCATAATGTCGTTTAATGATGAGGAGGGAGGATGAGCGTCTAAGCTAGCTTGAACGCTTGAAACTGTGGCAGCGGGATTGAGGGAGGACGAAGATGAATTTTCTAATCGAGGTGTGTATTTTCTCAAATTTCTCATTTGTCTTAACGTTTCGCTGATGTTTCGTTGATCTATTTGATCGTTAAATTGTTGCTGAGCGTTAAGACCTATAATTTTGGTAAAAGAGTACGCGTCCCCGTCCACATTCAAATACGTTTTCCATTTTTCTGGATCTGTGATGTAGGAAGTAGCCAAGTCTCCGTCCAATAGCGTGTTTACCGGGTGCAATTTTTGAAACTGCAATTGAAAGTCCAATTCACCGTTGACTTGATTTTCTACATTCATAGGGTCAGCGTAAAGAAGCGTATTGGGTAAATCGTACTTTTCTATCAAGTTTGACAAATCTGATTTGTTATCATTTCCTCTCGCACCTTCCAGGGGTTCGTTTGAATCTTTTTCTTCCAATCGGAGTTGATTTTTGCGATACAAGTCTGTATTGTAAGAATTACGCGTTAAAACGTGTTTTAAAGCCAGCAAAGGGGAATTAAAAACATCATAAGGTTTATAACGATTCATTATACACAAAAAAATTATTTTGACAATAATCTATATCAAATTGTTGTCTTAACAAATCTATAACAGTTTTTGTAGGTTGAGGCGTATCAAATGAAATTAATTTGTTAGAATAATAATTTATAATTTCTTGATACAATTTAAATCGAGTAGAGTTGAAATATTCTTTTAAAACGTTATAATTATTATAAACAAAGTCTGAAATTGTTTTATTTTTGTCTTTCATTTTTTCCTTTTTTAAAAATCATTTTTCCTTTTTCGTTAAAATGAGGATAAGGATACAAATATTCTTTGAGAAAAAGTTTAATTTCTAAACAAACGTATTCTTTGAACGCGTGTTTGATTTGCATTCGTTCGTGATCGGACAAAAGTTCGCATTTTAACATTTTTATAGCGTTAAATCGCGTTAATATTTCTTTGACCCATATTATGATTTCGTTAACGTCAATTTCTTTTCTTCTGTTCATTTTGGGTATAAAAATTTGCGATCGAACCGACAACTTTTTTCGCATGTCTGTTCTTTGTTTTTTTGATTTGTCTGTTTTTATTATAATTTTTTTAGGATTTTTGCGTTTTCTTTTTTTTTCTCAACATTTTTATCACTATTTTTATCAGCACTTTCGCAGCTTATTATTACTTCGTCGTAATCGCGATTCAATAATTCTAACAAATCGTCTGCGTTCCAATCAAATTCAGTCTGAACAGGATTCGTCAGATTCGCTAGATTCTCCGGATTCGCTAGAGGTATCCATTCCATAACGTTTTCTTCGTTTGAGTTCATGGAGTAAAAGTGTAGCTCTATCGCTTTCGTTCAATTTTCTTTTTTTATTTTCACCTTCTTCTTTATTTATTGCTTTATTTAACACTTCTTCTCCTCCCCCTCCTTCTCCTTGTTGTTTTTCTATTTCGTACGAATCCTTCTCATCTCCTTTTTCTTGATTATGATGCGATTTTAAATAGTAATAATTTTTAAAATTTTGAGCCTTAACATACGGAAACGATTGAAAACTGACAATTTTTTTGTGAACGCTCATCGTTTTGTAATCAAAATCCAATTCTCCTTGAGCGTCTACCGGTATAAACACTTTTTGCTCTTTGTAATTGTTGACTTGAGTACGCAAACGAGCGACCGAACTGTTTTTTTTAAACAAAGCCAAATGACCGTGTTTTAAAGATGTCTCTTTGCTCAATAAATCGCTAATAGCGTGATACATTTTGCCAGACGTGGGAAAATCGTTTTTAAACATTTTTTCAATTTCGCAATTGTTATCGAAAGCAATAATGCATTTGTAATGGGATACCAAATTGTTCCACGCTTGAGTAGATTTGTTAGGTATTGTATGAAAAACTGTCATGGTACCTACTCCGTGATGAGATCCGCTCGCGCATACGCTTGTATATTGACCGCTTTTTAAACAAAATGAACTAATGTCATCAAAAAGGATCATGGTTTTTAAAAAACGCTGATCGCTATTTTGTATTCCATATTTGTCTTTTGAAAAACTAACTACGCGTTGAATGATACCATCCAAATTCTCAGCGCTAGCTACAGTTAATACTTGAAATGCTTCCAAATTATTTTTAGAAGAATTAATCACTTCTTGCCACGTTTTAATTTGCGCACCGCTTGGTTCTCTCATTTGAATTATAAATAACATTTCTGAATCAGGATATTTACCGTTTTGCAAAAGTTGTCGCGCCATAGTAGATTTACCGCTATTTGTAGGACCCGTTATTAAAGTATTTTCAGGATAAATATCTTTTGTCGGTTTAAATATGTTATATTTATTTTGAAATGGAAATCGATCATCTTTTATGTCCAATGTGTCTATTTTACCTTTTAAGTAAAAACTGTTAAAACCTTTTTCATTTAATATTTCAGTCAACGTTCTAGAATCTGCAATTTTATTATTATCACGCAATTCATTTTTTTCATTTTTTAATTCATCTTGATTTAACTGTTGCTTCTCTTCCATTTTTTTTGTTTTTTTTTTTAAAAAAAAAAAATACACATCATTTTTTTATATCTCATATAATTATATAATTACATCATTTTTTTCTTCATAAAAAAAAATAAATTAACCATTACAATATTATTTAATATAATACAGCTATTTTTTTTTTAAAAAAAAAAAAAATTACAAATTTTTATTTTTTTTAATCGTTTCATCAAATTCAAAAGTAAATTTTTTAAAAAAAGTCAGTTTGTAGATTACATTTTTTGTAATGTAGAAATATAGTTTCTTATGTATATTTTTGTGAAATAATTATTAAATAAATGAAATAGGAGGTTTAGATATCTATCAAAATTTTGAACATTTCAGACTCTATTGTTTTATTAAAATATTATTAAAAAAAATAAAAACATTAAAAAAAACAAATATATTTTTTTTTTTGCTAACATATGTATATAAGTTTTTCATGAATGAAAGTTAACAAAACAAATTTAACTTTTTAGATTAACTTTACAAATTTTCTTTTTAGATCTTTGGAACCTGAAAAAAAGCCATCAGGAATTTAAAGTCTTTGAAAGGGAATTTAAAGTGTTTCCAAAGAAAATATGAAAAAATATTAAAAAAAAAAATATTATAATTTTTTTAATACCAGATATATCTAAAAAGAAAAAATATCTAAAAAAATAACATACGGATCGTTATATCTTTAATCGCGAGTTCAATATAGAATTTCAAAAAAATTCAAAGGAGAAAAAGAATGAAACGAAAGTGTTCTAGGCGGATAATATTAAAAAATTATAGAATATTGTATTATCATATAACAAGAAAGTGTTTACAAAGAAGACAGTTATGACAATTCAAATTATTCAAATGAAGAAAAATGAAGAAAAAAGAAAAAACAATGAGAATGAAGAAGTCCATCATTTAACGAATAATATTGAAAAAATAAATATTTTTTTTTTTTGGTTAAGATTTGTTTACCTGATTCCTACAGCGAAAAAAAAAAATAATATTTTATTTTATTTTTTAATTAGATACATATTTAAAAATATCTTTTTTATTGTATTATTTTTTTTTTTTAATAAAATTAGGTTATAAATTGAAAATAATATTTTTTTTCATTTTATAATAAATTTTTTTTTTGTTTTTTTTAGATAACATTTCTTAAATAAATATCTTTTCAATTCTAACTGGTGATTTACAAGGTAACAAGAAAAAATGGAAACTATCGAGTTTTCTAGTAAAAATGCAAAGGATGGAAACCGAAAGATAAGAATTTAATGTTGTTTTTTAATATGTAATATTATAAACAATGTTTAATTAGTGCAATATGATGACATCAGTAAAAAATGGTTTGATTTCGATAAAAGTGTCTATAATTTTTGTAATTTTTTAAATATAATAATTATTTCAATATTAACGATTAAAGAATCCTTGATTGGTAGATGATAACGCTTAATGAAACATTGACTCTCTAAATTACGTTTTATTTCAATAATTTTTTGTAATTTTTTTAAATATAATAATTATTTCAAAATTAACTATTAAAATAGAATATAATATTAAAATATATTGTCTATAATGACTATAAGAAAAAACTTTTGAACAGTAGTAACAGAAGATTTGAGCTTGGTAGAAAAATATGTAAAAATTTATCTATTTTAAGAACTATTATACCTTCTCCTAAAGTAAAGAATTGCAAAAAAATTATTTTTTTTGAAAAATGTGAAGATTACAAAAAATATAAAATGGTTTTAATATGGATTTAAACATAGGTATCAAATATAATCAAAAAGAAGGTGAATGACGTCAACTGTTTGAAACAATTATCTAGTCTGTTATTAAAAAGGTTATGAAAAATTTAATTTAAAACACGAGCATGTATACGAAATAGTCAGTTGTTAAAAAATTAGGAATTGATAATAATTAATCTTTTTTTATATAGAATAAAAAAATATTTATTTATTAAATAAATGATGATGTTTTTTTTTTAAAAAATTAAAAAAAAAAAAACATTAATGAAAAAGAGAGATATTTATTTCCTATCAATTATATTGTTTTGTTATTGAAATTTCAGATGTGAAAAAAACAACATTAATGAATTTTCAGTACCTATTAGTTTTTTAATTTACTATTTTTATTTTCTTTTTTAATTCTGGAGAATGTAATTTTGGAAATTCTCTATTGATTATATTCTACAGTACCTATTAGTTTTTTATTATTTGAAAAAAATTTTTTTTTTTTGGTTTTTTTTTTTTTTTATTTTTTTTTTTTATTTTGAATTAATATAAAAAATAGATTACTTTTTTTATTTTTTTTTTTTAATTTGTGTTTGTTTTTTGTTTAAAATCATAGAGTAAAGGAATCGAAACATTTTTATTAAATCTTACCAAGGTTTTGTATCTGTTAGAATCGTTAATTATTTGTTTTTCAATAGTCAACAAAGTTTGTAAATGTTTGTCACTACAAAATTCTTCAATGTTTGGTAATACTTCTAAATTAGCTTTTACAATACGATCTAAACGATAATGATCTCTTATTTCTGTCAATAGGTTATCATCAAAGACATAATTTTTTTGAGTAAACTTTTCTAAAAAACGCAATTCGTGTTTGTTGATAGTGACTTTATCGACATTTAATCGCATTCTATTTTGAGTAACAGGATTTATACTGCAATCCAATTGATTATTTAAATTTCTAAATATTTTTTCAACTGTATAAGTTGATAAACCGTCAATGTAATTTTCAAAACGTAATTTATAATTGGGTACACCTTTAGCTCTATTTTTTCCTTTTTTTTCATTTTTTTCATTGACGCTGTCTACACTGTAACATTTGGAGCCCATGGCTATGACTTGTGATATATATCTTGGCGGTGGAATTTCATTCTGAAAATGATCGGTTTCTTTAGCAAATTCTTTTGAAAAAAAAGGATGATTAGCGGGATAATTTGAATAATCAAGCCATTTATCAAAACTAGAATAAAATAGCCACTCGTCTACTTGAACTCGAAAAGGTAACACTTTATTTTTCTCTTTTTTTCTCACAATAAAATTGCAACAAGAATCAGTGTCTGTGGCTACTAAAAATTTTTCACCTCCTCGTTTGCGTAAAATTTCTCCCAATTGCCATGAAAATTGAGCAATGTTTAGTTTAGCTAAACATAATATATGCGCAGCAGGCAAACGGAGAGATTTGTTTGACGACTTCATTTTTTCAAACGATCTCATGATCAAAGCCTGTTTATAAAAAGAAGTGTCAGATTTGAAAAGTTCAAAAATATCTTTAAATTCTACACTGCTTTCTCCGTAAAACAAAACACTCTTGGTTTTAACATCGTTCGAAACATTAAACAAAAGTTCTTTAAAATAGGTATCGTAGGAATAATCTAAAGTCTCGTAATTGTCGAGACACACTTTTTTAGCTATAATATCTAATTTGTATCTGTTCGGTTCAATACCGACGTAGCCATCATCTCGATATAACAAATTTTGAAAGTGCTTAGGTAAGAGTTTTTTTATTTGCGAATCGCTATTATCATTTGCTAATAAATACAGGCGAATATCTTGCAAATTTTTGATCATGTTTTGAAAAGCATTTTCAGCGTGTACAATAAATTCGTGATTTACATTTTTTTCTGATCTCCTGGCTAAAATACCAAAATGACCGTTGGTTAACAATTTTCTGTAAGCGTCTGTGACTTGGTCACCTGATTCTACAGCTTTTTTCCTCTTTTCAATGTTATCGCGAACCATTTTTTCAGCCAAAGGAAATCTCCAAACGGGTAAGACTTTGTAAATTTTTTCTAACAAAACTCCGCAATGACGAGTCATCCACATGAGAGTATCTAAACATTCTACGGTTTCGTGCGAACTCAATTTCTTAACAAGTTTGAGAGTCTTGTCGTTTTGTATAGCGTATTTACCGTTTTTTTTAAGATATCGTTTAGATGCTATTTCTGTAGGAGAATAATATTGCAAAGGAATCATTTCTTTTTTAATCATAGGCGAATAGCCTCCTACTTTATCTTGATATTCTGGCAGCATGCTAATTTGACAATGAACAAGGGCGCTAGTGGAGAAACCGTTAGCGTTGACTCGATGGTATTTGTCTACTACGTCTTGCAAATTTTTACAGTCTATATCAAAAGTGTAACGCATTTGAAATGGAAGAGGCTTTAGCTGAGCACCTCCGTATTGTCCGTTTTCATCAAAAAAGTACACACATCCATCCAATTCTGAATTTATGTTCAATTCGTTCATTTTTTTTTCAAAATAATCTGTATCAATGGCATACCTTTGAGTACCGTTAGTAGACATTCCGCCTCTGAGACAATCTTCAATCATATCGTGATGTTCTTGAGTAGGAGGGTATTGAATTTGTATCAAACTTAACGTAGAATTAAATTTGCTAGCGTAACCAAAAATGCTAATGTGACTGAGAATGTGAAATTTTGTAGATTGATAAGTCCTTTCGTCAAAATCCAACATGACTGCTCCCAAAACAACTGTATCTAAAACGGCATAAATTTCTAACAACGGTCTCAACGTTTTCAATTTTAAAAAATGCCACAATTTTTTTACACTTTCATAGGGCACTCTAATTTTTTCTATTTCATCGCTTAAACTCTTTGATCTCATGAGTAGGTTTTCTGCGAACATTTCTATGGGAGGAAAAGATTTGTATTCAATGTCTAAAAGTGCATCGTTAATTTGCTCATAAGGAAACAATGTTTTTTTGATGAAACAATGTTGAAAGTCTTCGCATTCACACAAATTGTCAGTGCTGATGTGAGGAAAAATGGGATACAAGTAGTGCAACATGCTGTTGATTATTTTTTTTTGAGCAGGTTGAGACAACATAGAACTAGCTTGTTCCAGAGAACAGTTGAGCAATCTTAAAGTATCCACTATTTGTATATGTTTACCGAAAGAAATTATTCGAACTTTGCTTGTGCTTTGAGCGATAACAAACATATCTTCAAAAGAGGTATATTTGAGAAAGGCTTTAAAAGGTTCATCTTCGCTATCACCAGCGCTTTCGTATAACGGTAAATCTATGAATTTGCGCAATCCTTCTACTATCATGATTCGATTATCGAAAGAGGCATTGTGCGCAAAAATAGGGCAAGTCAGATGAGCGTTGCATCTACCGATGTTTTTATTGCATGAATCATGCGCCAAACCGTAAACATTTCCAGAAAAATGATCGTGATCGATGACTAAAAAATCTTCAAACAAAGACAGAAATAATTGGCAATGTATTAATAATCGCTCACGCTTTTTATCTTCACGGCACAATTCTTTTAGAGTGACTTTATTTTCATATTCACAGTCGAAAGGTTGGAGCATGCATTCGTACCATAGTTGTACAGCAGGATGCTTTAATTTAGAAAGAATGTGCAAAAACGTTACTTCGTCTTTGATACCCATTCCAAATTCATACTCCCAATCGACTCTCATTTCCTCCATACATTTTTTGAATAAGTGGATTAAAAAGTGTTTGATTGATAACAATTCAATAGGGTCGTTTTCAAACCACACTCTTAATTCGTGCTCGTTTAAAACCAGGGAACCAAAATATTTCATCAAATCAATCAGTTCATAGGAATTCGTTCTAACATAATCGCTCAATAAGCCGTTTTGAGGATTTTTATATTTGAAAGCGTCCCACCATCGGCATACAACATAGTAAAGAGTAGACACGTTTAACAAGTCTGTTTTAATTTTTTCAGCGTCGTGTTTTAACAAATAATTTTGCACTTGTAAATTTAATGCAAAAAGCTCTAGTTTACTTACTTTTTGAAATATGAAATTGATAACTTGTATTCGCTGATCGTTGTAAGTAGTTCTTATTTCGTTGTGATCCAAATATTCCAATTCTTCTTCCAACTTAAATTTTAAAATATCGCTTTGAGCAAATTTGTCTACGGCATAACGGCAAACAGTGCACAAAGGCTCTGCTTTTTCCCATACCAGAATTCTTTCTTCAGGTGACAACTTTAAATGTTGATGTTTTGGAAGCAAAACTTTGTAAGCAAATCGCACTAAGGTATCAGCTAGCACGATCAAATCATAAACACGCAACTCATTTTTTTTGTTTTCAATGGTCGGATCACTAGGATCAAGTTTTAAATATAACAGCTCTCGATGCGTAAAGTGCAATGTAGACACTTCCTCATATAAAGCGCTTGGTAACATTTTTAAAGGATTTCTTTTTAAACTATCTATAGTATTTTCGTAGTAATAAATCCATTGCGTAATAGTTTTTCCTCTTTCGTCTCTACCAAAGCATTCCAATGCTAAATTTTCATCTATACATTGAATAACGACGCTATGACAAAAGTACGAAATAGAAGAGACGGATTGAACTAGTTTTGTTTGTCGAGAATCATCTGGAGTGTTGCTAGTTTCACAATCATAGGTAATAAAAAAGGGAAACAAATTTCTACTGCGATTCATAAATTCTTTTTGACCTTCTTTATATTGTCTTGTGTTAGAATAGGTAAATTTATTTTTTTTGTAATAACCTTCGCATTCGTGATGGGCACTATTGACAAATTTTTCATTGCATTGCGTGCAATGTTGAAAAGAACTACCGTGAAATTGAGTGACGTATCGTTCGTTGATGATAGACACAGCGTGAAAATGATCTTTTTTTTCTACTATAGCCAATTTAAGAGTGTTGACGCTTTTTTTGTGTTCGTTATGCTTTTGTCTTTCTTCATCGTTAACAAAATCGCGATAACAATTTCGTTCTTCTCTCGTTATGTTTTTACTTTCATAAACCACTTTGAACAATTCCGTTAAACTGGATTTGTATTGAGATTTATACTTGGGATGCATTAGTCTTATTCTTTGAGGATTTTTATTAACTGCAAACAATTTGATGTTGATACGATCAAACTCGACATCGTAAACAAAAGATTGCGTCAATTGTATCAAATTTTCAAACGACATGTGTTTACATTTTTCTCTGAGTTCCATTAATTTTTTTTCCCATTGACCCTCATTCTCATGTTCGTCGCGTATAACATGCTCAATAATGTTGTCTTCCGAATAAAAATCTCTACCGTTTTTGTCGAGAACGTTTTTGTTCCATTCCTCAATCGTTGTCACTTGCCATTTTCGAATAAGTAAGGAAATTAAAAAAGAGGAATAAAAACATAAGCCAGGATCAAACAAGCTACTATAGTCTAACAGCATCTTATATTTTCTGCTAAAAGTTGCAATGTCATTTATTACACTTCCTTTGTCATATTTTTTACAATAGTTTTTTTGTACGTGTTCGCTGCTCAGTTGTATAGGTCTATTCCATTCACCTCTCCATTCGTTTGCAAACATTTTGTATACAATTTCATTATTTTGATAAGACTTTTTAATTTTTGATTTTTGTTTAACCTCATTTGTTTCATTTGATTGCCTAGCTTTTCGTTTTTCAGCTTTTTGCAATCTATCTTTTTCTCTTATTTCCATCAATTCTTTTAAAGACATCTCAGAGCGTTTTTTTTTCTTTTTTTTCGATTTTTCTTTTACCTCTTTTAACTGTTTTGGTTCTTTGCTTTTATCTGCAACTCTTTGCAATCTTTTTCTTATTCTATCTTTTTCTCTCCTTTCCGTCAATTCTTCTAACGTCATTTCAGCTACTCGTTTACCACCCATTTCATAATTTCTTAATTTCATCATACTTTTATCAGATAAATGACTCAAACTTTTTACTCGAAAACTACAAAGACGTATAATTCTCCACCCACTCTCATTTTCCAAAATATTAAAAGCGGCCGACAAATTGCAATTTTTTAAATACTGTAAATGAACTAGACCTTCCAAAGGTTTGATAAAATAAACAGGCGATGTATAATATCTTTTTAAGACTTTTACCATACCTTCTTCTATAGATTTTCCACATAACATTGCAAAATTAAATCCTAACAAAAAATTATTAAAAACATCATGAAATGTCTTTGCATTTTTAAATTCTTTATTAAATCCAATTTCTGTCATTTCATTAATATCAAATACAATTTCATCAGGTGATTGCATTTGATGATCTAATTCCGTTTCTTCTACAATATCTTCATCTTTATATTTGTCTTTTATGTAATAAAGTGTTTCTCTGTAAACCGATTTATTGCTCAGTTGTTCTTTTTCCTCGTAGACTTTGTAATTTTTCATTTTTTTTTTTGAAAAGGCTAAAAAACAAAAAAAGATAACCTTTTAAAATAAAATAAACAACCACTTTTAAAAAATCATATTATACTTATACAAAAAAAAAATATTATATTATACAAAAAAAGTATTTAACTTAAAAAAAAAAAAAATTATGTATTACATAAAAAAAAATGCACAAAAAACATTATAAAAGGCGATATAGAAAACATAAAAAACATAGAGGTAAAGGTATTATGTTACCGTTGGCATTAGGATTAATGGGTTACAAACTTGTAAAAAAACTATTAAAAAAATGAAACACAAAAGAGTTAAAAAACATATTAGACATAAAAGAAGAAAAAAAACATTAAATAAAAGAAAAAGAATAAGAGGTAAAGGAGATTTTGATTCTATTATAAATAATCTTAGTTTAGGTGAAAAACAAAAAATCAGAGAATATGTAAATCAAGATTCTTCAATAAAAAGTTATATAAATCTAAACAAATCACAATTTGAACCGAATTTAATTAAAATTATTGGAATTTAAAAAAATAAAAAAATATGAAACGCAAAAGAGTTAAAAAATATCATCAAAAAAAAAGAAAAAGAGTTTACAAACGTATACGAGGTAAAGGAGAATTGATTGATATTATGGGAAAATTGTATAATGGTTATAACGCTTATAAAAATATGGACGAAAATCAAAAATTTCAAGTAGATACTATAATACGTCAGCAAGGAAACAAAATGAAGATAATTCAACCTTTATTACCTTTTGGTTTAGGTAATAGGTTATAATAAAAAAAAAAAAAAAAAATATTATTTAATTTTTAATTGCTCATAAAAATTCAATACTTCTGGATTAGCAGTTATACATTTTAAAATGTTCTTCAACATGTTAACATCAGGATGTATCATGTAGAGATCTTCTAACGAACAAACTCTAGATAACGAAACATAATAAAGCGAAGGATCGAAAGCCGAATGCGAAAAATCGACAACTAATTTTTTTAACGTACTACCTTGAGCTTTGTGAACTGTTATAGCAAAAGCCAGTTGCAAAGGCAAACCGTTACGAGTTGCGATGATTTGATTTTTTGAATCAAGAATATCTTCTTTCATTATTTCAATAACGATTTCGTTGTCTTTAAATAAAACGTTAATGCTATTTAAACCAACATGAGTTACAACACCAACTGCACCATTACATAGACCTTCTTCGACGTTGATATTTTTTAATAACATGACAACGGCTCCCAATTTGACTGTCACTTCGGTTGGAATTTGAAACGAATTTACTGTTATATTTTTATCTAAAATTTTATCTTTAGCTTTGAAACATGTAGCTTTACCCTTTAACTCGGACATTTTGATTTCGTTATATTTAAAAACGTTTCCTCTTAAGAAAAATAATCTAGGATAACTTTTGTCAATGAGTTGATCATTTGTAAAATGTCTCTTTGTTAAATATTCTATAGATGCATCGCTTACTTTTCCCAATCGAATTTCATTTAAAGCATTAAAAAACAGAGGATCTTCTTTTTGACGAAAACATTTTGTCAAAACCACAGAACGTTGCATGTATTTTTTCCAAATTTCAGATTTAAATATATAATCACCTTCGACAGGTTTTAATTGTAACATATCTCCACACACAATAATTTGCATACCACCAAAAAGTTCTTCGTTTTCGATTCGTATTTTGCACGCTAAATCATGCAATAAATCAAATGTTTTTGCATTGATCATTGATATTTCGTCAATAATTAAAACGTCTGTATTTAACCATCTTTCCTTCACCTCTGGTTTCATATGCTTTAAATAAAATTCGCATTTATTTCTACCCACACCGATTCCAGCAAAACTGTGAAGAGTCATGCCACCGATAAGATGTGCAGCTGTACCAGTACTAGCTGTAATTTCAATATTTTTATAAAGTTGTTCACTAGTAGCTAATTTGTTCAATAAATAACTTTTACCACATCCTGCTCCTCCTGTAATAAAAAAATTATATCCTCGATCGAGCCATTTAAATGCCAAAACTTCATGTGCAGATGTTTCCATTTTATAAATTTTTTTTTTTAAGTAAAAGGAAAGTCTTTAAAAAAAATAAAAGAAATTGTTATCATTCAGAGAATAAATACATGAATAAATATTTACTAAAAAATATCACGTTGGTTATAACAAAAAGTTCACATTTTATTTTTCTCTCATGTCGTTTTATATTATCATCTATTTCTAAAAGCATTTGTCGAATTTCATCTGAATTCAAATCAAAATTGTTTTTAATAATTTCTTCATTGTTTTTACAACTATTTATATTCATTCTAAAAAACAAAAAAAAGAAAATTAAAAAATTAATAAAAATAATCAATAACCTTGTTCATTCTTTTTGAAATATTTAAAAAAAACGTACGTCTAAAACATTTATAAAATTCATTATAAAATATTTTAAAATCACTATGACTTAAAAAAGATGTTACATTTTCGTCTATAAAAATAGAATCAATTTTTATTTTAATTACTTTCAAAGCAACCAAAATAAAAGTTAAAGGAATGTCTTTTAATTTTTCTTTTAAAAAAAAATCCCAATTATAATCATAACACTTTTCACGACATACTCGTTTCCAAAATAATAAAGTTTTATCCACAAATACGACTCTATCCATTAATTCATTCAATGTAAAAGGGTGAACATGATAAAATTCCAAACAACGATCCATCAACAAATTAAATGTTAACTCTGCATGTGCTATTTCTGGATCTTCTAATATTTGATCTAATGATCTTTGCACTATAGCATTATTCATTTTTTTATTCAGAATTCTTTTCTTTCAATTTGCGATTTACTTTATCTAACCAATCCGAACGATAAGTAGAACGATATTCTGATGATGTTGGTATTTGTTTTTCTACTAACCATTCGTATATATCTCCCGATTGCCAATAATTAAAAAAATCTTTAAAAGGTTTGTTATAATAATCAGGAAATTTCTTTTTTAACTCTTCCACAATAATAAGAGCGTCGCTAATCGGTAACCAGTCTTTTTCAATTGTAATAAAATATAACCAATCTTTATCGTAAATATGTAACCAATCTTTAGAATATTTAGCAATAGTATAAATAGCAAAATTGTACAATCTCTTGTGAATATCCTTTATTGTAAACACAGGTACATAATCAGAAAATTTGTTCCATCGATGCATAAATAAACCAAACCTATTTTTAATGCATTCATTTTCACATTTAATACTTTTAATAGCTTCATATAATGATGAATTTTTATAATGATTTTCTTCTAAATTCAAATCTGCTAATTTCTGATCTCCATCATACTAAAAAAAAATATGTTTTTTTATTTAATACAAGGAAAAAAATAAAATTTGTAAAATTTCACTCATCTTATTTCTCATTTTTAAAATGATAGTTTGATTTTGTAAATTTTTTATTATTTTTAGATCATCATCAAAATTAACACAAAAATTTTTCTTGGCTTCCTCTAATTTTAATGTTAATCTTTCACAACTCAAATTTGCTTGTTCTGATAATTCAAAAACAGTTCTCCTAAGCTGAGTACTAAACAAAATACGTTCCATATTCGTATTATGACTTTGTGTCATTGCTTTTTTTATTTCCTCTATAAAAAAGTCAAAATCTCTTTGATAATTTTTTAAATCTTTTTCAGGATGTAAATCGCATTGAAAAAAATGATAAATTGATTTTACTTGACTGAAATGAATAAAAGGTTCTCCAGGATCTTTATCTCCACAAATACAAGTATCTTCAAACTCGTGCATGCAATAGGAACAATTTTTACGTAATTTATGCAATTCCATTATTTATATTGATTCTAAAAAATGAAAATTCATTTTTTTTTAAAAAAATATAAAAATAATCATTTTAAATTACATTAAAAAAATAATAAAAAAAGGAATAACAAACAAATTTTTTTTTTTTCAACTAAAAAGTCAATCTTTTATTAAATATAGCATTATTCATTTCAATTTTAAATTCTGCAAAAAAAGCGTTTTTATATTTTTTGTTCATTAAATCATCAAGACGTTCAAACATGGAAAACCATTTTTGATTTTGTACCATTAAATCTTTAAATATGATATCGTCAAATTTGAAACCGCTAGCAAATAATTGCAATGTCCATTCGTAAAATACTTTACCCATAAAATTATAAAGAGTTTGAATTCTATCGCATTCCGTAATAACAGCGTCAATAAATTCTATACCTTGCAATTCTTCTTTTATTAAATCAAAATATTCTTTCCATTCACCTTCCAAGTAAGCAAATATAAAGATAATATCTTCAACATTACCATCCATTTTGAATACGGATTGAAATTCTTTTACCAAACTTTGAATTTGTATATAACTATTTATATAAAGACTCATTTTGTTTTTTTAATATCTAAAAAAAAATCAAATGATATAACTATTCTTTTTTTATTTTTTTTTAAAAAAAAAAATTTAACATTTATAACACTAAAAAAAATATATGTTTATTTATTTTTATTACATTTTTAAACATTCTTTACAAAAAAGTTTATTTTTAGATTTAGGAAAATAATCAATCGTATAAAAAATATTACAATAACTCATTTTTGTACACTTTTTATTTGTTCTAAAATAATTTCATAATGTAAAAGTTTATTATGAAACATGTCCAACATTCGTTTACTCATATTTAGTTCTTCTTCAATGTCTTTTTGATTACTTAACCAATTGATGACTTGTTGAATTTTAATAGCATCTTGATCCAAATCCATAAAATTGATTACGTAATTTGATTCGAAACCAACAAATTTAATTCTATACGCCAATGTACTTTTTAAATATTTTTCAATATCATTTTTATTTAATTCATTCATTTTTTTTCTATAAACATAAAAAAAGAAATTATGATAAATATTATGATCAAAAAAAATAATGATTAAATAACAAAAAAAAAAATATATTAAGTTTAAAACAGAATAAAAAAAAGTCAAAATAAAAAAAAAAACATTTATTTCATTTTCAATTTTTACAATAATTTATTATAGGAATAAATTCATCATTTTCTTTGCTCAAATTTTCAAGACTGCTCATTTTTTGTTTTTTCTTTGTCATATTAGTATGTTTCGCAAAACATTTACCACAAAAAATGTTTAAACAATGAGGACATTTAAATGATAAACTATAGATTAACACTTTGCAAATTGCACATTCTTTAACATCATTTCTCATTAACTTGATAATTTTTCGATAGTGTTCACATTCATTTTTGGCTTTTCTATAATGTTTAAATAAAAATCTTTCTCTCGCTGTAAAATTTTTCAATTTGTTGTCGTTCTCTTTAGGTTTCTTTTCTTCATTTTCATTTTCACTTTCTGTTTCATTCTCAGAATCTACAAATATGTCTTTGACTTCATATTCGTTTTCTTGTATTTTATTTTCTTTAACGTTTTCATAATTATCTTCATATAATTGAATATTTCTTTCAGAACTCATTTTTTTTTATAAATAATATAAAAAAAATAATGCTAAATGTTGAATGTACCAAACCCTATTTTTTTTCATCTATTTATATTAACATATGACGTCATAGCAGATTAAAAAAACGTCAATGAAAGATCAAAGTTCAAAGGAAATCGTTTGATTACTTGATCAAAGTTCAATCTATTTTTAAATTCTATTGATTTAAAATATAATGAGTTATACCGGTTTTTTTCTAGTTTTTTTTGAAAAAAAAATATTATATAAACATAAGAACTTTGTTAAAATATTTTTATTTAACACAAAAAAAATGGAAACAGAGTTTACTGTTGGTTATTGTACAGAAATTGTACAATATGTCAAATTCCCAGAATTGGCAGCAGCTACATTATGGAGTATAGACTTAAAAAAAGAGGAAATTAAGGAATCCCAATATAGCAAACTTTTTGTATCTCCAGTAGCTCAATTTAATTTCGGTAAAAGAGAATTAGTATATTCTACAAAAATGGAAGAACAAAGTATATTACTTCCATGGTACTGGCGAACAAAATGTTCAGATCACGCTAATAAAAAATGGATATTTTTTTATAGAGCTGAAATAAAACTGAGTAAAGATGATACAAGTTTTGCTACTAAAAAAGATTCTGAATATACGTTTCAAGTCATCATCTCATCAGATGTTCAAAAATTGACAAAGAAATTTTTTGAATCGCTGTTACCTACGTTAGACAAATATCAAAACGAAGGTTATAAATATGCACAACAAAAAAACAAAATGATTCGTTATAGTCAAATCGCTAATTGCACAACAGTGAGACAACTAAAAGACGATGAAGATATGTATGTTCTCGAACAAGATCGTTTGGCATCTTTAGAACCTGTTATTGTGACGTTAAAAAAAAGCGGTGTAAAACGAACTTTTAATATAAAAGAAGTTGCCAAAGATTTAGCTTCTAAAGAGACATTAGAATATAAAAAAGAAAAATCAAATGTTAAAAATGAAGATGATGAATAAATAAAAAAATTATAATATATTTTTTTTTTTCTAATTGTAAAACCACAAAAAAAAAAGAAAATATGAATTTTTATTTTATAAAAGATACACCTACTCTTTTTTTTTATTTTTTTTATTTTTTTTGAAAAAATGATGACGTTTAAGAAAAAAAAAAAGTATAAATAGCGCGACATAAATTTAATAAAATTCTTTTTTATCATTTCGCAATGACGAACGTTCAAGTAGAACAATCATTAGAAAAAATAATATCAACGTTTCAACCGTTGTACAGTCAGTTTAATCATACGCGTGATACTTATGAAACATGGCTCATTTTAATAAAAGAACATTTAATTAAATGGGATGTTGAATTGCATTTATCCGAAAATGAAATGATAGATTTGTATTATGTGTTTATTATTAAAGATTACGAAAATAAAAAAAGTCAATATTTTAGCAAAGGCTATCGCGAATATTTTGAATTGGCACCTGCATTTACTGTAAGCAAAGATTATAGTTATTATAAAGACTTGTGCAAAACCGTCAATAACGCTTTTTTAACCATAATAAACATGTTTACGTTTAAAAAATATAAAATTCATGATACTACGAATGAATACGAGAAATTATTACGTTCTCTGAATTACACTTTAGATCGTTATATTAAAATATATAAACGTATATATCGTTTCGAAAAAGGCAATAATAAGCGTTGCATTCCTTGGAAAAATAAAATTGATACAAGCTTTAAATTTTATTTTTTATTTCCGTTTTTAATTAAAGCTAACGAATATCAATACGATATGATCATGCTGCAATCAAGTAAATTCAATGTAGATGAACACGCGCTTACGTTTAAAGAAATTTTGCTGCATCACTGTTATTATACACTTTACACACCGGATTTAATATATAATTATTTTAAAGTGCAAAAAGTTAAAAAAGTAGACGATATAGTATTCATTTACAAATCAATAAAACAATGTAACTTTAAAAAGAAAGGTATCATGGAAATTTTTCCAAATAGCAATTGGTTTTATTTTTTTAAAAGAAACTATAACATTTCAATAATACTACATAAAGTGGATAATCAATTGTACGATTCGAACAATAAACTTTTAGAAAATGATAAAGTTATAAATAGAGAGAAACATTTTAATTTGTACTGCTTAAATGATGACAAAGGATTTTAACAAAAAAAAAATATGTTTTTTTTTTTTATTTATTTATTAATTTGTATAATACAAAACAATTGCAAAAGTCAGCTTCTTTGTCTTTTTCTATTGCATTTCGTATGCAATTATTTTCTTTTAAGATTTTAAAAAATATATCATCGCCTAGCTCGATTTCATTGTTTATAAATTCTTGTTTATAATAAAGTTTTTTTATCAAATATTGTCTATACATGTCGGTTTCATACTTACAACAGTGACTCAATTCATTTGTTGCTGTTTTAGAATTAAAATATTGATGCTGTTTAAAGAGTTCAATGTCATGCTCTCTGCATTTCATTTCATCATATACAAAATGAAAATGTTGAGCTTTTAAAATGTAAATGTATTCCAAGTTAAAAGTATAAGCGTTTTTGATATTCTGTAAAACTCGTAACTCTATGTTACCCCCTTTATATAAGACGACATTACATGGATAATCATCGAATATTTTTTGTAATAGATATAATATATTCAGACATGACATTTTTTCTTCTTTTACTTTAGGATAATAATGCATAAAATGAATATTTCTTAAACAATATTGATAAGCTGATTTATATTTTTGAGTTAATTTCCAATAAGGATAACATGGAGAAATGGGATAATGAAAAACTTTATTGTCATTCAAAGATCTTAAACAAATTTCTCGCAGACAATCATTTCCCCAGTGATGTATAAACTGATCATTACCTATGAATTCTATATCTAAAATCCAAATCTAAAAAAAAATTAAAACAAAAACGGTTATATTATTATAATGTATCTTGTAAATTTTTTTTTAACAAAAATATTATTAATAAGAAAAAAATAAAAATTATTTCTTTAATAAAAAAAAAATGAATAGAGTTGATAGCATTATAAAAAAAATTCACAATAATTGCGCTGTATGCGCTTTAGATGAAATATCTAAAAAATATCATGAAAATCATGAAAACAAATCTGGAAATTCTTCACCGCGATCTGTAAATGAGGATACAGTAACTGATGAAAGTTCTAGCATATTTTTAGAACACATTTTAAATTCAAAACGCATCAGTTTAAATTCAAACGCTATCGAAAAATGTTTCAAAAACAGTCAATTTAAAGATTTGTTAAAGGAACCTCAACTTTGCGCTCATCACGTAGAACTCTTTAATAATTTAGAAAAAGAACATTATAATAACAATATAGTTGCCGAATATTACAAATGTAAATTGTCCGTTTTATTGCTAGAAAGACAAATTCAACCTATAATACAGCAAGAAGGTGATCAAACAGACGGCTTCATAGATACGTTTACAACCAAAATTAAACCTAGCATGTCAATTTTATTAGAAAAACTCGATGCCGCATTAAAAAAGAAAGTAGTTAAAAGAAATATAGAAGGAATATTTAAAGAAGGATTAGATAATAAAAAAAATTTATTTGTTAATGTATTACATGCTATTGTAACATTATTTGTATCCAGTTATTTTAATTTAGAAGAATAAAAAAAAAAATGTGCACTAACGAATCATTAACTCAGTTTTTCAATCATCAACCTTATAAAAATTATTTTTTAGGTGTTTATGCTTTTAACGAATTAAGTCAATACGCTACAAGAAAACAATTAATTAAAAAATTGCAAAAAGTAGGCTCTTTTTTTATATATAATAATCAAACATCAAATCAATTAGGCGAACATTGGAGACTTTTTATGAAAATAGAAGACAATCATTTTTTTTGTTTTGATAGTTTAGGAGGAGAAAGTTTTCAAAGACAAATACCTCCTTTTTTAAGATATAATTTGCATTTATTTGAAGCTGTAGACGAAGTACAAAGTAGCATACAAATTAACACATTAAATATAAATTATAATGAAATTGAAATATCATCCTATGTTAGAGAAACAAATCATTTTCCTACAGAATGGACTGCTGAAAATAGCGAATTTTATTGGTTTACTTTGTTTATGGTAAATTATAGCAACCTAACGGGGCAACAAAATTTGTTAGTATCTTATAATAAAACGTGTTTTCAATGGAACGCGAGTAGCTTGTGCGGTGCTTTTGCAGCTTATTTTGCTTCTATAGTCTTAACGTCTGAAGAATTTGTCTACAATAAAATTTTATATATACCTTTAATGAACAGGCTCCTAAATATGAAATTTTTTGATGTTTCATTTCTTCGTTCATCTGAATTAGTTCACTTAAATTTAAATTCATTTTTTGAGTTTATAAAATTAAAAATGTTTACCTACTTAGATCAAGTTGCTAAAGAATTATTTAATAAGGACATGAAGTTACATGTTGAAATGCGAACGCAAGAAAGATTGGAACGGAATATATTGAACATGAAAAAGAAAGAAGAACCAATCGAAACAGACATTTTTAAAAAAGAAGTACTGTTGCATAACAAAATGAAAAATTTTTTAAAAGATGCCGATTTGTTAAGAACAAACAATGAATTTCAATGGGGCAAATTGAGCATTCAAGATTTGATTGTTATGAATCAATACATAAACGGAGAAAATATCTATTTATTGCAAGATCAAAATTTAAAAGAAATTTATCTTAACAATTATAAAAGATTACGCGATTTACATCTATTTATGGACACTCCATTAGATGATCGGCTTACCAGAAATCAAATAAAAATGCTCACGTTGCAACAATATTTGTAAAAAAAAAAACAAAACAAAGCAAAAATGTCAATAGTCAAGAAACAAAGTATTTATCCGATATACAAAAAACAAATATGGCAACCGTGTTTTGAGTGTAATGGTCATGGGACAATATTTGTTGTAACAGTGAAGAAGTCTCTAGAAAATGCCATGATGTTTAGAGAATTTCTATATTGTAATACTGTCGAATGCAATGGTCATCGTAATTTTGATCAAAGAATAGCAAACCAATTTTTATTAAAAAACAATATCATGCAATATCCAAAACCTTATTTATGTAGAAGATGTTCGGGAAGAAAAAAATTATTAATGTTTCAAAGTAAAAAAAACTATGTAAATAAAGACACTGATTTTAAAATTTTTTTTAATTTTATTTAAAAATAAATACATTTTTTTTGTTAATATACTGCAAATACTTTATCCGACGGTATTCCCATATTTGAAGGCGCAGTAGGTATTGATACAGCGGGCGGTGGTTTTTTCTTTCCTCTCCATACTTTTCTTAATCCATATATCAACGAGCCCACTTGCAAAGCGTTTGAAACATTTTTAGGAGTTACAAAATCAGCCAAACCTTTTCCTCGCTTTAATTTGCGTTTTCGTTTCGCAGGCTTTCTTTTTTTTTTATAACACAGATAAACATTTCTTTTTTTATTCATCTTGATCTAACCAAACGCCTATAGAATTTTTTAATTCTTTTAAAAATTGTTCAAAGGGTATACAAAATTCGCGTGTTTTGTTATCGCTTATAAATACGATATCAGCATTATCATTTGAACGAGTTACTTTTATTTGATTATCATCGTTGAAACAAAATATTAAATTAAATTTTCCAACGCATTCGCTTTCAACAGATAATAAATTTTCTTCGTGTCTTTTACATACGCTTAAGAAATAATCTAAATAAGCTTGAAAATCCATTTTTTTATACTTTAATCATAGGCATTTGAATACCGACAAATAAAACTCCTTTATTTATATGACTGATTTTTATAATTTGCGTTTTAACGCTATATTCTAACATAAATCCACCAATAAAAGTAAAACAATTTAAATGTCCTTTTTCTTTTGAACCAAATATCATTTCGTTTACGTATCCATTTTTATAATCGCATTCCAACATGTATTCAGCGCTATCGTTTACATTAATTCTTAAATTATTTAAATGATTTGCTTCACCCATAGAGTCCAAAAGAATATTATAAAATTCCAAATCGTTATTTATAATATCATAAAATGAATTTAAAAAACATAATTTGCAATATTTTTTAAAATGCCAAGTAGAATTTTCTTTTGCGCATTTTTTTAACTTCATTTTTTTATTAAAATATTGTTTTTAATATATCTCCTAAAATGGGTATATTTGTTAAAAATCCTCGTCCACGCGTCCTTCGCCTTCTACCTCTACCCATTAATGAACGCGATTTTATTTTTCTTCTATCATAATAATGATATCTCGAACTTGTATTTCTTTTTTTAAAAAAATGATTTGTTCTCCGCATTTTTTTTATTATGTATCTTATATTATTTTTTTTTTTGTTTAAAAAAAAATTTTATATCTTTTTAATTTATAGCTGTTTTTTTTTTTTAAAAAAAAAAAACTTTGTTTTTTATTTCACAAGTGTTATTTTTTCTTATATGGAATAGGGGTATTTTTAAAAAAATGTTGTGTCACCCTGACACTATCCTTACTTAACCTTACCTTAACTTAACCTTAACTTAACCTTAACTTAACCTTAACTTAACTTAATACTCTACGGCTACGGCTGCGCCTACGGCTACGACTTAAGCACGCATGAGACCACATTTTTTTTATTTGACCACAATTTAAGGCCGCATTTTTTTTTATCTTACTTAACTTAGTATTTTTTTAGGCATATATCATTTATTTTTTTAATTTTTTTTTGTTTCTAAACTTTCTAAACTTTCTAAACTTTTTATTAAACTTTCTAGACAAGTACAATTATATTATTTTTTTTACAAGTGTCAGACCCGAATCGAGACCGACCCACAATTATTTTTTTTACACATAGTGTCAGACCCACATCGAGCCCGAGCTACAAACATAGAACATAACATATAACATTTAATGAAATGACATGAAATGATTTTTAAGATGAGGTGAGGTTCGAACCACGAATCGGTTCATGACGGCGAAAACTCAGTGCGGAATGATCGATGCACTAAGCTACGTTAACGTGATGTCTAATGGAAATTTGAAATCTTTTAAATAATACATTTACTCTACGATAAAGAGTTTTATAATCTCAACTGTAGTTGTTTTTTATTGTAAGATAATCTTTCGCATTATTACGCATATGACTTTAATAAAAAATAATTAAAGCTTTTTTTTTAAAGGATTAATTTTTTTTGTATAAAAAAAGCGTTTGAAATTAATTTTTTATAAATAACAAAAATGAATCAAGAAATTATAGTTATTGAAGATATAGAAAAAGATATTATAGTCATTGAAGATGATGATCAAGAATTAAATTTTGCCGAATTTGATATGTATTTGGCAAAAGAAGATCAAGAAAAAAAATTAAAAGAAATTTTAGATGACGAACGACGGTTAAAAGAAATAGCAGTAATCGAAGAAATGATAGATTTTGTAAGATTATATATTTTTTTTTTTTAAAAAAAAAATTAATAATATATATTTTCATATATATGTTAATTATTTTTTTTAGAAGAGAAGAAAAAGACATAAAAAAAAGAGAAAACAAAAAAAATATACAGAATACAACAGAAAAAGGTCTTTTAATAAAAATAAACTTCTAAGAACTTCTAAGAATTTCTAAGAACATTATTATAAAAAAACTGTAATTTTTTTTATTTTAATTATAATATAAATATTTAACGTTCTCTATTTAAATGTCTGTATGCGTAAATGTCATCAGAAACGCGCCAACGTTTCATTTTTTTGCCTACTCTATCTAATTTACGATTGTTTTTGTTATCCATATATCTTCTGTTAATAGATCTTTGACAAATTAAAACTTTTTTGCAATCTATAGGTATGTCGCTCGCTTGAGTTTCTTTATCTATTTTATTTTGTTTTAAATTTTTTTTAGTTAATTTTTTTTTTTTCACTGGTTGAAATTCATCAAGCGATGAATTAGCGCTTGTTGTAGGACTTATCAAATTTAATCTACTCAAAGAATCACCAGAACTATTGTTAATAACTCTAAAATCAATATCGCTATTGCTATCGCTAGAATCAATAACTCGATGAGGGAGTCTTTTTCTTCGAAAATAACCCAAAGAATCATTTGGTTCAGAATCACTACTTTGTTTTAACGAACGAGGTATTAATAAAGGATAAGTAGTACGTGGTACAGTAGCTTTTGTTCGAACTTTTTTTTTAACAGTTTTATTAGTACGCGGAACAGTTGCTTTAGTACGAACCATTTTTTTTTTCTTATTTTTTGTATAAATAAAAAAATTTTTTTTTTTAATATGTTACTTTCCATCGTGTAATTTTTTTTCCAACTCGTCCTAATCTTCTATTCAATGCATTGTTTTTATATTTTTTATTAATCTCTTTTTTACAATACAATACTTCTTTACAATGAGCTGGTATTGCACGCAAATCTGTTTGTGTTGCTATGGTTGACAAAGCTTTTACACCATGTCTAGCAATTCTACGTGTTCTAGCCATTTTTTTTATGTAAAAAAAATTTTTTTTATGTTTTTATAAAGTTTTTGTACAAATATAAAAAATAAATTATTATTTTTCTAGATTATTAACATATTTAACTCATTATTTATAAACTATTAAAAAAAGATGGAAGAAGAGATGATAAAAGTTTTATGCAATGACGAATATAATCTATATTGGAAATATATAGCGCATGAACTAAAATTTGATATTTTTAACAAAATAATGTTAGAGCGCTATATGAGCAATAATACCGAAAGAATGAAATCTGTATTAAGAGAATTTTTCAAAAAAAATCCCAACGAATGTGAAAAGTTACGACAGCATATTTTGTCTATCATGTTAAACGAAAAACAAAGATTAAATAATGATGTTTTTAGAGTAGTTTTAACTCAAAACCAAATCAAATACTATGAACTTTTAATAGAACGATTGCATGATTTTTGTAATCAATTTGATCAATAAAAAAAAATATTTTTATTTGTGTTTCTTTTCTTTTTTGTTAATACTTTTTTTTATAATCATTAAATAATATAATTTTTTATCGAATTAGTGAATATATTAATGTTTTTGTTTTTTTAGATTTAATTAAAAAAAAATGGATATTATAGAAAGAGACATGAAATTTTATTTATCACATTATTTAAATGAATATTGGAGAGAAATTGGAGAACATTTAGATTTACAAAATAAAATTGGAATTATTGACCATGAAGAACGTAAAATGGAAGATAAAATGTATCGACTAGTAAGATATTTTTTTCAAATGCATCCTGAAGGACATTTGTTATTAGTTGAAAAATTAAAAATTTTAAAAGAAAAAGTGGAGAAAGTTTTAATCGAAAACAAAACAAAAACATTTGCAGATTTTTCTGATTATTATGAAAAAATTGTTGATAAAGAATTTTATGTTTATCATTTAAATGAATTTTGTAAAAAATTTTAAAAAATGAAAATATATTAAATAAAATTAATTTTTTTTTTTATTTTAATTTTTTTTTTACTCATTTTAATTCTTATACTTTTTAATAATGTTAACTTTTTTTTTCAAGCCAATATAATAAAAAATGAATTCAGAATTAGAAGCGATAATGATCATTGAAGCTGAAACAAAAATGAAGGAAAGATATTGTCAAAGTAGCATAAAAAATTGGTTTTTATTTAAAAATAATTCTATATCATGGAAAAATTTGGCATTAGCATTAAATATAGAAGATGACTTTTTAAATTCTTTAAACAGTTTAGCTGAGCATCATTGCGAACACTGCAAACAAAACGTAAAAAAACTAAAGATATTAAACTTTTATTTTGAAAAAAATAGAGACATTTTTATGGATATTTTTATTTTTATTGATCATTTGGAAAAAAAAATAATCAATGTAGAAAATGCTGAAATATTAATCGAACATTTCAGTTTATTTTTGGGAGAATATTTAAATATATTTTGTTAAAAATTATTTTAACTATTGTTTTTTATTTTTTTCTTTGTCTTTGTTTTTTTATTAAAAAGATTTTATTCTGTTTCACAATTTTTTTAACTTTTTTTGTACTTTTTTTAGATTAGTAATTAAAAATATGGATCCATGGTTTTTACCCTGGCTACAATCAGATTTTTATATAGAATTGAACAAGATCTATCCAGAATTAACAGATTTATTAAAACTACAAAAAAAAGTAAAAAACCTTCATCAAAAACTATTAATTAAAATACCGACTTTATTTGAAATAGTTAAAAGAAATTTAGCGATTACAAAAACAATGGATACGGCTAATGAAACAATTAAAAATATTGCACCTTTTTTTAGTCATTTATATTTAAAAGAAAACTTTGTTAGACGTTTTGATTATTTTTATTGTCATTGTTTTGAAACATATATGAGAAATAAAAATACTTATTATATTAAAATGCAACAGGATTTTATAGCTACGATTGATATACTTTTAGATATACTGTTAATCGATTATTTACATTCACTTAACATTCACTTAACAGAATTCAAACAATTTATTTTGTTTTATTCTAATCTTTTACAATGGATGTTAGATCAATGTGAATTTGTAGAAAATAATTTGTTTTTACCTCCTTTAATACTTATTTCTAGCCAATTTATAAAAATTTAAAAAAATGTCACCGCTTCAAGTAGAAGATGAAGATATAACTATGAATAAAAGCAAATCAGAATCAGATTCAGAATATAATGCGAAAAACAAAAAAAGAACAAGACGTATGAAAAAACAAAAAGTAAAACGAGTCGAAATTATACAAATATGTAGAGGAAATTGTAATTATTATTGTAATTGTGTAAAAATAAAAATAAAAAGTAGATTATAAAAATGCAGTTTTTTTTTTTATTTTTTTTTATTGTTTTTTTTTTAAAAAAAAAAATATGTTCATTATCTAATATTTTTTTTATCTTTTTTAGATTAAAAATTAAAAAAAAAATGCCAAGCAACATACAAAGTTGTTGTTTTTGTGAAAAGGACTTCACAATATATGAACTATTAAAGCATCAAGTGCATTGCAGTGCATTGTTTGTTCAAGAAGAAGAAAGAAAAACAAATAAAAATTTTATTATGATTAATGATGAAATGGAAGAAGTTTTTTCTGAATGTGATTGCGGCGGTCCTCATCATCATCGAAAATGTGCATTATGCAACGAATCTTTTGGTACAAAGATCCTTTTTAATGAACATTATGCATCATGTTCTACTCAAAAGATAACAAAGCTAGAAGAGGATATAAAGAAAATAGAGAATCAAGTGGATAGTAAAATGACAAATTTTCAGTCAATGCAAGAAAGTATGAAATATCTAAACGCAGCAGTCAATTTAACAATAAAAGAAGGTTCAAAGGCGGATAAAAAAATTGAAAATTTGGAAACAAAGTTAAGTATTTTACAAACGGTTTGCAAACAACCTGATGTACTTTTTTCTAGCTTGAAAGATAAATTAAGAAGCTTTGCGAGTTTGATGAAGCACGAATTAGAACAAAAAAAAAATGAATGTGATCAGCATTATGACGTCATACCTACGCGAAAAAAACTTTTTATTTGTTTAGAAAATATGACACTACGATTGCAATCCAATGAACCGTATTATAGTAAACCTTGTTTTACAGAAGAAGGTTATTGTTTTCGGGTGAAAATATATGGTTATCAAAAACCTGAAACCTTGGCTATTTATGTTCAAATTTTAAAATCTGAACATGATCACATGTTATTCTGGCCGATGAAGAATCATGTTCATTTTTTTATCAAAAATAATCATCATGAAATGAAGCTAAGCTTTCCAACATCACAACATATCGAAAGTTTTGATAGACCTATTTATGAAGCAAATATTACAAGTGGTTATGATAACTTTATGAAACACGAAGAACTCAAACATTATATAATCAATGACAAACTTTGGATTCAAGTTTATTTTACTTGATGTATTTTTTTTTTTTATATGTTAATAAAAAAAATGAATCTTTAATTATTGTTTTTTTTTCTTTTTAAAAAAAATTTTTATAAATAATTATTTTTTTTTACTATAATATAAAATATAATATATTAACTATAAACATTTATTTTTTTTTAGATAATTAAAAAAAAATGGAAGACTTAATATCGTTGTCAAATGAATTAGTATCTGCAAACGTTAAAGCTTTAAAATATTGTTTGGGAATTCCTTATGGATGCGCTGAAAAAATTGAAACCGCCTTAGATTTAATAAATTATATTCGAATGTACTCTCTTAAAATCGATGGAAATGAGTACACTACAATGGAAGGTAAATTGCGTTATTTAATCTATTGTTTACCGCTCATAGGTAGAAATGATTTGCACGCAAAATATGAAAACTTACATTATGATGAAAAAAACGCTCGTTTTTATAAAAACGTAATTCAAAATGGAAAATTATACATTCCGCAAGATATTTATTTAGCACCTACAACACTTTCCAATATGAAATGTTTTCAAACTGAACCAAGATTGAAACAAAATAATTCAACTTTACCTGAAGCTCCGCCTAGTTACGATGAAGCATGCCAAGAAAACAAGATACCAACCCAAGGAAAATATTAATAAAAAAATATTATATTTGTATTATTTTTTATTTTACAATAAAATATTGTTTCACTGCATAAAAAACATTTTGTATTTTATCACAGCAATGTTCTTTATCTTTATTCAAATAAAACGGAGACTGTTCTATAATAAGAAGATATGCTAATTTCTTTATCATTTCCTTAATTAATTTAACGCGAACATATTCTTTTTGTTCAAAATAGTTTATAATAATAAAATAACAATACAAGTTTTGTAAAACTTGTATCGATTGTCTAATAAGAGTTTCTAGCATTTCGTTATCTTCTGGATATATATTATCAGGATCTTCTATATAGTTACACGCTAAATTGTTCATTAAACAACAAACTTGTTGTAAAAATAAACCATTTTTATTAATAAACTCTTTTTCTTCTACCGAATCATATGAATAATCTTTTTTTATATTATCAATATCATTAAATCCTTTCTTATCTTTGCTAATGCGATATAATAATAAACAATTGTACGATTTCGCTTCTATACGTTTTTTTAATTGTTCTCCATAATCAATTAAAGAATCTATATTTTTATTATACTCTAACTTTGTTAAACTCATTTTGTATTTTTTTTTTTAAATGAAAACAAAAAAAAATTTTTTTTTAAATTTATTACAAAAAAAATGAATATCAAAATAAACTATATACAATATTTAAAAAAAATATATATAAAAAAAAATTATTTACAAAGTTATATTTTTTAAAAAAAAATAAAAAAAAAACCCAATGAAATATCAATCTTGATATTCCATTGGATTGTTGGCCCAGTATCGCCTTTTGAATGCGATTTTTTCGTTCATGGCTTCCCTGATAGCCTCCATTGTATTGGTCGTACATATGCAGCAACCTGTGCACGCTCCTAGCGATCCGCAATTGCGATGGCAACAAGGTCTTCGCGGTCTGTGTGGAGCGAAGCACAGGCAGCAGCCTAAACAAACCGATTCAATCGACGGTACTACAAAAAAAAAAATTATTTATAATTTTGCTATACAATATAATATAACTAAATAAATAACAAATAAAACAAAATAAATAAATATTAAATTATTACAAACAAAAGGTGTATTTCGTTCATAATTGTTTAATGCTGGTACTTCATCTAATTGTAAATCTTCATCATCATCATCATCATCATCATCATCATCTTCATCTTCTACAATCTAAAAAAAAATAATATAAATAAAAAAATAATATAAATATAATATAAATAAAAAAAAACAACTATAATTACTGCTTCTGCTGGCGGCGGAGCAATCGGTCTAAACAAATTTTGGATTCTTTCTACCACTCGTCTCCTTTCTTCTATTTTTCGTTTTTCCTCTTCAGGGAGATCTTCCAAAGGGTTATAAGGTTCTACAATCTAAAAAAAACAAACAAAAAAAATGAATATAATATAATATAAAATAAAAAAAATATAATATAAAATAGTATAATTACAGCGATCGGTTTGTTGTTTTGATTCATTTTAGTTTTTTTTTTTAGTCTTATTATTATAAATTTGCTTTATACAAATGATTATATTAAAAAAAAACATTTTTATTTAATGCGTTACGCTTATTAACTTTATTTAAATAAAAAGATTAAAAAAAATTTATTTTTTAAATAGAAGGATTATTTATTTTTATTTTTAACCTACCTTTGACGCACTAAGCTTGCGCAGTACCTTTTTTTTTTTATCTGTTTTTAATCTTACCTCTTAAACAATAAGATCAGAAGGCGCATGCCGCGCAACCCCTCTTGGGGGTTGCGCATGCGCACCGTATGCTATGACGTAGAAACCCGTTACCAACTCCCAATCTCCCATTGGTCCAATTTTAAAACATTTCATTGGTTCATCAAGTCACGTGATACATTTTAACGAAACCCATTGGACGTAGGACAATTTTCAAGCCGCGCGATGGAAGGAAATCTAGAGTAGTGCTCTGCTCCGATAAGAAGCTTGTTAAAACCATAATGTATCATCAAATAATAGAGAAAAAAACAAAAAGATTATCCTGTATCAATAAGGGAAATTCCCAGGTTAATTCCCTATTGTTCAAAGCGACAGTAATACGAAACATTTATAAATTCCTCTCCAACCTACCATCCCGACCAACCCCTCACCAGACCCCACTTCATT